>JASDQU010012659.1:285877-299441 GCA_032191745.1 Picea mariana
ATATTTAGATCATTTATAACCAACACCATATATCTACTAAGTTAATGAGATGTTTCATGTGTTTCTTTTATTCTCATGTTTTGGCAAGCTGATGCATGGATGTTTTAGTGTTTATGTATGTATCTCTGTAATTCATTGTAAATAATTTATGGAATTAATTAGTGGACAAATTCAATGCTTTTGATGAGTGCACCTGGACTATTTGCACACTCCTGGACTGATTGCTCGTTAGTCAACACAAAAATGAACCAAAACTTTAAAGTCAATGCTTAGTTATGATTTACTAATTTTTTCTATGATAAAAATGTTTTAAAATAAACAAAAATCTTTAAAAACAATGAAGCCATTTAAATAAAATTATAATTTAGATAAAAAATTTACCAAATTTAAAAAATAATTCTCATTAAAAAATTAAATTTGTCAACTTATAAATTTGCTCCATAATTTATTATCAACTTGATAAAAAATAATTCTTAATACAACCCTATATTTTATAATTGTATCTCTAAATATCTTTTCATTTATATAATAAATTATAAAATAGATTTATATAATTACATCAATCTCCTTCATCCGTGCTGACTTACAAACATAAAATATTTTTTTAAAAGAATATACTACTTTACTTTATTATTATGTCCCCTCCACCACCTTACCACTTAAAGTTTTTCAAACTACATTATGTAAATTCATTGAACATACTATTTTATTGTTATGTCACCTTCACCACCTTATCATTTTTTATGACGATACAAATTATATTTCATTGGAATTATTCATTTTATCAAATTTTATTTATTTATTAATAATTACTTTTGACGTATAAAAACCTTTAGTGAATGTCATTGGGCTAATATTTTAAAGAATATACTACTTTACTTTATTATTATGTCCCCTCCACCACCTTACTACTTCAAGTTTTCCAAACTACATTATGTAAATTCATTGACTATACTATTTTATTGTTATGTCACCTTCACCACCTTATCTTTTTTTTTATTGACGATACACATTATATTTCATTGGAATTATTCATTTTATCAAATTTTATTTATTTATTAATAATTACCTTTAACGTATAAAAACTTTTAGTGAATGTTATTGAGCTAATATTTTGTTAATAGTATTTATCATTAAAAAGGAAGTATAATAATAATAATAATCTATTTTTAAGTTCACGACCAAGCCAGCACATTAAATTGGTGTATGAGATCTCCTTGTTTGTGGGACAAGGGACCCCTCTTCGTTCAAGGATATGACTGATAAAGTCTACGAAGATGTACATACCCTACTACCCCTTCTGGATTTGAACCAGTAACCTCTTAAGAAGAAACACATATTCTTAACCATTAAATTGTCGATCGTATTTTTAAATTATTCATTATTATACTACATGGATCTCTCAAATATTAAAAAAATAATCATTGTAAATGCAATATATTTCACATTAAAATATGCTTTGCTAACGGTATGTATTATCAAGAAGGATGTATTGCCTATCGTATTTTTAAATTATTCATTATTATGACCTATCAAATATTAAAAAAATAATCTGTGTAAATGCCATATATTTCACATTAAAATGGATTTAAATTAATGTTATTTTAATTTTTCAACAAATTTAAAATATAAAAAATAAATAACTTTTAATAAAAAATAGATTTTATATATGAATAATAATGAATGAGTTAACTTTTATTTAAAAATGATAATTAATAAATCATTTTAATATTTAAAAATAATACTAATATAAATTCATAAAATTAATAAAAATAATATATAAAAATAATATTAATATAAATCCATAAAATTAATAATAATATTTAAATAAATTTAATATTTTAATTTTTAGATTGAAGAGACCAATTCTCACGACGTTACTTATACTAAAATATATTTTAATTTTTTTTTAAGGTTGAATAGACCAATTATAATTATAATTCTCATGACGTTACCTTATACATCTTTTTTATACTAAAATATATTATTTATTTTTTATTTTTAAAATTTCATTTTTCAAATAATTATGGTTCCGCAGGTAAAGGTGGTATCTAGAGGGATGCTACGTGGGATACAAAAGTGGTAGGGGGCACGCAAGCAATTTCTTTTTATTAAACTAGATTTGACATCAGATCCGATGAAATGGACAGCGCACAAGCATGAAAAACCTCTGTATATCATATGGAAACAAGTTGTCTGGGCTGTGGTTGTCGGGAGTTTTATCACAATATTAAATTAGACTGTCAACGCTTTCCTTGAGAATCTCAAAAAATAGTTTAGATCCTTCGTTTGAAGAGCGGCTATCCTTGTACAGATCAAAGTTTGACATCTGAGATCCTTGTTCAGATCAAAGATTAAGTGGTTTCTGAGAAATTGAAAAAAAAAGAATCGAAACGATGTCAACTTCTGTTCCTCCTACCTTATGATAGACCTGCAATCCCCATATAATGATTTCAATTTTCTACTATCTCATTGCTCTCGTTCTGCTTCACATTTGATGGTCAATCATGCAGGTCGATCCTTCGAAGGTAGTTTTGGACGAGCTATGGGCGGAGGCTCAGGGGTTGCTGGCTCGTACTTGTGTACGAGAACGCCCCAATATCAATAAATGCTGTGCCAGCTTTGTGAAGTTTGTGGAGTCTCTCCGACGTCTCAGTATCACCGATTCTAATTGTAGTTGTGAAGGGGTTCATTCTAATTCCGCTTCCGAATCAAATTGGGTCGATGGCCGCGGCTTTCTTACCACGGCAGCTGATTCTTTGCACATGGGTTTCTTCCAAGATCTTGAGATTCTGTGTATTCTGTTTGATCTCACGCAACAGACAATGTCATCCTTGCAGGAATGGTCTCTTAATTTGGAGGTCCATCATTCCTCTACAGGAAATAAGGTTGATGGGTATCTGATGTTCAAGAGGAGGAGCTTTGTTTCTGCATTTTCAGTTCTTCAGGACAACAAAGGCAATACAACGCCGAATACTCAACTCACTAGATTCAATTGGAGGGTTCCATCTTTATCCTTTTGGCTGCCCAGTTGGAATTTCTCTAGAAAACTACGTCCTCCTCCTCCTTCTTCTTCAGATGAAGCCTTGAGAATCCCAATTCAAGGTGCAGAGTTTGAAGCAGCAGAGAAGAAAAGACTGGTGCAGGAAGCTCTCCAGATTGGAGATGATAATCTGAAACAGTTGAGGTTGGCGATAATGGATTTGAAAGGCCAGCTTTGCAGAGCAGCAGAATCTCTCAAGGCCATCTTCTTCTCCACAGAGTCGGGATTTCCTAATTTTTTGGTGAGAGACCGCCTGAAAAGACTAGTGCACTCATTCCTCACCTTTGAAAGTGAGCTCTCCACAATCATCTCATGGTACTAGTTTTATTTATCCCATTTTTTTGAAGAGCCATGATACTAACCTGAGAACTTGAATTTGGCATTGGTCTCAGATTACTATGAGGATTCCTCTGATGGTTCAGTCGAAAAAGAAGATCCTCTCCATGAATATTGTCATTGCCATCAAATTCATTGCCCAATTGGATGTCGGACAGCTATACCAATGGCAGATAAGCTTGTTTCAGAGCTTTTGGACTCAGGTGGATCTCTTGTAGTGGGCATATGTGGTCCTAGAGGCCTGGGAAAGACCTCTCTTGCATCTTGTGTGGCCTCCAACTGCAAAATCAAGAAGCGTTTCGTTGGAGGAGTGTATTGGATCACAGCTGGCCGCAAAACAGATGTCAAATCTCTTCAATGTTGCCTATGGAAGGCCATCTCTGGTTCCCGAGCTGTCTTCACATCTGTGGAGGAAGGCCTCACTGCCCTCAAGAGAAAATTCTCAGAGAGTCTTCTGCCTTCCCTCTTTATTCTTGATGACGTGTGGGAAGCTTCTCAAGTGGAAGGGCTCCTCTGTTTTGATGGTAAGGAGCGTGGAAGAATTCTTGTTGTCACGAACAACCCACAAATTCTTTCATCCACAGAGGCATGCATTTATACACTCGGCTGTCTGAAGGAAGAAGATGCAGTGCAGCTGTTCCAATGGGTTGTAGGATGGGATGGCCCTTTGACCATGGAACAACATGATTTGACCACTAACTTAGCAACGAAGTGCAATGGCTCACCCTTATTCATTCAGGCCCTTTCAAGTGCATTGTATGGAGCAGGGACCCAGCAAAAGTTGGCTCTGGAAATATTACTGAATGGAGGTGGCGAAGTTGCAGGGGAACAGATGAACACAGTTGATCAAAGCACTATAAATCAAGCAACAGGAGAGGAATGCATGGACATCGCTGAAAGTTCTGTGAGTGGGAAACCAAACTCTGACAGAACAGCAAACTGCTTGGATTCTGTATTGTATGCTTGCTTCAGTGCTTTGGGATTCATTCATCCTCTGTTGCAGGAGTGTTTTCTGGACCTGGCTGCTTTTCCAGAAGGAGAATGGGTGAGCTTGTCAACATTGGAAAAATTATGGTTGGCTTTCAGCAATGGGCTCAGCCAGGAAGACATTGTGGTTATTCTTAGTATTTTAGTATTCAGATCGATGGTAGACTGGCGGCTGAATGTACTTGATACTTATGACTTAGATAATGAGTTAGAGTTCAAACTTTTTGAACCATTTTACAACCTGGCTTCAAATATTGTTTGCCAAGATATCAAAGAATATTTGAAGAAGAAAGATTCCAGTGTTCACAAAACTCCCTTTGAGCTTCTTAACAGGAGAAAGGAGATAGAAAACGAAAATATTTCATCAAAATGCATGGGATTCATGACTAGGTTTCTTGGTTCTGGTAATGTATACATGAACTGCACTGAAGACAAGGAACTCAAGTCAGGTGAGTTGGTTATATATTCCAAACATAACTATTCACCATCTCGTTTGGATCACTTAAAGTCTGAAATCACTTTAGTATCTGAGGCACGCCAAGGGAAAAATTCAATAAACAACACAGATAGGAATTGTCAGGTGACTCGTTTCCAAAAGGAATATCGCCTGTTTGTGACTGACTTCAATAATAATTCCTTTCAAGGAGCCTCATTAGATGAGACATTATACAGGGCAACAAAGTTCTCAATTTATAATAGCAACATCGACCAATTTCTTCCTACCTTAGGCTGTCCATTTCTTCGTGTTGGATTATTGGGTGGGAACGCAAGATTGTCACTTCCTTCCTCAGCAATTTTCACGAAAATGACCCAGCTTTTAGTTCTTGATTTGAGGGGGTGCACATCTTGTACACACCTTCCTAAAGCAATCTCTGCCCTTAAATCCCTTCAACTGCTTGATCTGAGCTTTTGTACTTCACTTAAATCATTTCCATCTTCTTTTGGCTGCCTGAAAAATTTGAGGTTTCTCAGGATCTCTGGATGTACATCTTTGACACATCTTCCAAAGTCTACAGGCATGCTAACTAAACTGGAGGTTATGTATCTCAGTGGGTGTGTGAAGCTCAGAACTCTGCCATCTACAATAGGGCGATTGTCTCTTCTAAAGATACTCGATTTGAAAGGTTGCTTCTCTTTATGTTCATTGCCTCCATCTGTGGGTTTACTCAGAGAACTTCGTTTTCTAGATTTGAGCAAATGCAGCAATCTCTCTTACACTCTTCCCTACCATACACAGTTATTACTGCTTGCCATAGGTAGCTGCAAAACAGAAAACATGGCAGTTCCAACTGGTCTGTGGAATATTGATCAGGTTGAGGTCCTTCGGCTAGCATACCTCAAGAACATGACTTATTTACCTCATGCAGTGGGTAAAATGCAGCACATACGAAAGCTTGATCTTTCCAACTGCAGGAGATTGGAGTATTTACCAGAGGGGATAGGTAACCTGTGGCTGTTACAAGAACTTGATCTGAGCCACACTGCCATAAGAAAACTGCCTGATTCAGTAGGACAGCTGAGGAACTTGCTCCGTCTTTGCCTCCAAGGTTGCTGCAGGTTATTATGTATACCATGTTCAATAAGTTCACTACCAAAACTGAGATGCTTAGACTTGTCTGAGTGCTGGGATCTTGTTCTTCTTCCGAGTTCTATAGGAAATTCATATTCATTGTGTGAACTTGTGGAGCTTGATTTAACTTGTTGCAGTTTCAAATCACTGCCATCCTTTTCTTTGCATACCCTTCCCAAGCTGCAGTACTTGAAGCTTGTTGGATGTGACACCCTTATTTCCCTTCCATCCACATTTGAACAGCTAACTTCACTTAAGAAGATTGATTTGGAAGGTTGCCATGCTCTGACTTCCCTGAAAGGCATTGGGTTGGGCAAGCTTGACAAGCTAACATGGCTGAGCCTAAGAAACTGCACTAATCTTACATCCCTGCCAACGGAGGAGATGGTTGAGTTGAATTCTCTGAAGTATCTGGATGTCAGTGGCTGCACAGGATTGTCCCCATTTCCACAGCCACTCTTAACTCGTGCTCTTGAAGGCAACCTAACATTGATTCGATGGGGAGCTGTCTGGCCAGAACAAAGGTAAGCATAAAATTCACATTTTTTTTGTTGAAACTTACTTCATGCATTTATATTTTGAATGGGAAATATTGGTTGATATAAAGGCTCTACATACATTCTGAAATTATTCGTATGTTTCCCCACAAGTTATCCAAAGTATGCAGTTAACTTTCTAAGATCTATGGAAGTATTATAGGGTCCAGACTGGAATACATATTAGACATGATTAATGCAAGTCTTGTCTCGTCTCACTTTGCAATTTGGATACAATAAAACTGATTGAAACCTTCCAAGAAGAGAATATTTTGTAGTTTTAGTCTTCTGTAGTGTTATCACTCAAATCTGCACTACGGGACAACAATGATTCCAAGACCTACAGCACGGAAATTTAAGTAATAACTGATAAGCAATCAGCCCAAAGGTCACTAGCTAATTGCTTCTCCGTTATTGGTGCTTTTCCAATCTCAGGGGGGCGTCCCCAGTGTTTATGTGCTGTAAATCACTAAAAATCTGTGTGTTAGTATAAGAAATCAGCACAAAGATAATGGTCTTTGATTTGCATGTAATCAACGAAAGATGAGAAAATTTTGATACTTTAAATAATGTGAGTGAATTTCAACTTGCAACAGATAAACATGAGAGGAAAACAGAAAGAATATGTGCTCTAGGTGACTGATATAATTAATATAGAGGCATGAAAACTGTCCACACCACTGGACAAGACATAAATATTGCATCAACAAGTTAAAGAGCTGCGAGAAAAAGCATGGTCAAAACTTTATCTTTGTATTGGTCAAGAGATTGGCTGCATCATGGAGACTAAATACAAGACTGATCACAATATCTCCGCTCGACAGAAAGTGTAGACAGCAAGGAAGAAAGAAGAGAAGATGGAGAAGAAACGCTGCTGGCTGCTCTGAAAAACTCTAGCAAATAATGACAATTCGCCCTGTCTTTATAGATTTCTTGAATTCACTAAGGAAGGTGCTTCACTCATGCAAGAGCTTCTCCAAAAATATCTTAGCCATGCGCTCTCCTAAATGAAGTCATCCTTCTTCATGCGCCACCCTTAACTCTCTCTAAACTGAAGAAGACCAAAATAAAGTGAAGTCTCCCTGTTTATAATTATCCCAAGTTCATGTGCCTTTCTTTTATTCTCCATGTGGTGTTGACTGAAAATAAACTGAAGTTTTCCTCAAAATAAACTGGCTGTCCAAAAATACCAACTTCCTCATGCAAAGTCTCTTTGTCCAAACTTAGATGCAAGGTTATCCTCTTTAAAATTATAACTTTCCCTCTTTATATTTTTGCAAATTTTAGAAAAAGAAGGAACTAGAAGAAGGGTGCCTCTCTTTACGAAGAATAGCTGATAACTTATAAGTCATCCACCTGAAAATAAAACTTGATGCATGGAGATAAATTTTAGGCCATTGTTAGATTTACCCAACGAGGCAACTAGAGTTTGCTTCAAAACACACTGCCACATGTCATCCACATGGCACCACCACCTACTGCCACATGTCACGCTGTATGGCGACCACACCTGCTAATAATAGCGCTGCTAAAAATAGACATGCTAAAAATCACAGTCCCCCTAAAAAGTAGGAAAAGAAAAAATGTGGGGAACTGCTAGGAGAACACTGCTAAATACAGTATGCCTAAAAATAGGTAGTGCTAAAAACAGCAACTTCTTGCATGTCAATGAAATCAGGCTCATTGGCTTTGATTTTCCGCAAGGAATCCAAATATGTGCTCAGAATCGTCATTTGAACATTGAAACTCTAACTGCTAAAGATAGCAATGTCTCGCATGTTGCCTGGAAAAAGTCCATCGGCATCGTGGGCTCACAAGGACAACCAATATGTAATCATCTTTGACATGCAAACCTCCGAACTCTGGCTCCTAAAAGGTAGGAAGACTACTAAAAATAACAATTTTCCCCAAAACTGATGAATATGCCTCTAAAATGTCTCTGCTTCTAACAATGGATTGTAATCCTTGGAAAACCTGTGAAAACTTGTCTCTGACTACCAGCTTGATGAAAGCTAGCTGGATCTTAACCCTCCATTTGCATAAGAAAATCTGGGGGTTAAAATGCAGTCAACTTGATATGCATATGTATGTTATTGCTAGGGTTAACGACCGGATTACGGACCTATTGATGGTGAGGTATTGAGTCGTTGAATCCCGCATCAAGGGATTTGATTATCCCATCCTCAACTTAATTATGCCAAGTTAGGTTTAACCTGTGTTTGTGTTTGTCAAATAGGAATACTATCATTTCCCAAGCATACTTGGAATTGGTGGAATGGATTCATGTTCTAAAGCTATTAAGTTTCATCTTAGTGTAGGACTGGGTTTATCTTTTTAAGGTCTTTATAATTCCTTTTTAAAACTACAAAAAATTCTTCCAAAAAATTCTACAATCAGAATATTTTCTGAAGGCTTGTATTCCTGATCACAACCATTCACTGATGCCATTTGCCCCTCTTTAGCTTTCTCTTTTGAATATTATTAGCCAAGGATATGACTTGTACACTTCACTAAGGTTTTTACTTCTGAAATACTCTTCTTTGTATGTCTGGAGCTAAGGTATTATTTCCTTATGAGTGGGGCTTATAAATGTTATATAGGATGATTTTTTTTTTTTTGCATGGAAAATGTTTGTGGTTGGTCTTGTTTCAAGATGTTGAAGACAGGGTTAAGAAATGTATATATTCATTCAAGGGACCCATATAAAAATGTGCTCCTATCATTGACTTAGGAGTTGTGAAGCATTGATTTCTCAGTTTTATAAGTAGTATATTTCAAAAAATGAAAGCAAGGTATCTTGGCATTTGGTGACACTGCAAAAATGTTTAATAGCTGGTTTGATTCCATATAATACCAATACCAATGCCATGGTCATTTGTATTTCAAGAGTACATGATCATATTTGGTTATTCCGTGGAATTTTATAAATCATTTAGGAATCCATTTATTAATCTAATAATTCAAGGTTTGATAATTTGACAATTAAAAGCACTCTTTGTTCTTTGAAGGCAACTTGCACAGCAGAAACTTCCTACAAATTCATTAAAGTTGCATTGGAGAAAGTCTTAAGCATTAGAAGAGATAAGTTATATTCACGACTGAGGGGTTTCCATAACATATCTATGCATGCCTTTTTTCTAAGAGGAACATTCGGGCTGATACCTGCTAACAGAGTTCTTTACATTTAATTTGCTGCATCTGTGGTCTGTAATGTTAGGATATTTAGACACTTGGGAGTTATTTAAGTTCAACTTGGTCTAATGTGTCTTTAGGTAAAGTGTGTTTCTTTAGTGTGCTTTTCTAACTAACTAATCTGATGGTCGTGATTATGCTATGGACATAAAGTGATCCGATGTTTCATCTTCTCCTTGATACTAACGGCACTTGATCCATGGCTTAACACCCGGTTGGTCCATGATCTCCTTTTAAAGAACACGGAGGGTCATTTTCCAATGATCGATTGCGAGAGATTCTTATGTAAACTATTTCTTTTTTCATTAATATATTGCCTCAAGTGGCCGCATTTGTTGAGGCTGTGGACTATCTCCCTCTTTGAGGGTTTTAACCATGTATAYATTGGTGCACTAATCTTTGATCTGTTTGTGTAAGCAATTGATTTAAGGTGTTCAACCTGTGTGGATATACCCCATTTATTGRAAATGTAAGGTTTTTAGGACTTTCACCCGATTTGGGATGCTATTCACTAGAGTGTGCATGATTTGAACCTGGGTCATCCTCACAACAAGCACTTTACCGTACAACTAGACCATAACATGATGGACTCCATATCTATGTGTGTTTCTTTTTTTTTGAAACGCTTCTTATATTTATAGAAAAATATTTACAAACAATAAAGCAAAAGAAGGGTATATAGTATATACAATGGACATCATGACCTCTTCCACAAAGAAACTAAGGCTGAAATAAAATTAGAATAAGTTCTGGGGTCAAGAGTACATGCATCCTTGATCAACAGAGTGCCCTTATCTAGGAGCTGATGGTGTATCTCATCCTGACATAGAGAACAAAAAATTAATAATGAGTTGGGATCACTATTGAAGACAAACATACACTTGACTTTCCAAAGGAAAAATAAAGTTGAATTCCGCAAACACTACCATATCCCGGAGAAAGTAGAATGAGCTAGAAAATGACCATCACCAAAAACTACAACAATGCAAGCTATCTTGAAAAAAGGATGAATATTGATCCTCAACATGACGCTAGCACTGTTTGGCAAATGGACATTCCCAGAAAATATGCTTCACCATCTCTGAGTGGTGACAAACTAGATGAAGCCCATCTAAAAGCCCACTTTTGGCCAACCGAGCTGTAGATGGAATCCCTTGATAAATAACCAACCATGCAAAGATCTGTAGCTTATAAGAGAGTTGCACAAACCACACAATGAGAAGGAATTGAACCCATCTGTCCTCCACATTAGTGAAAACCCATCTTCCATTGAGGACCATGGATAACTGATGATGTTGATAAAGCACTAAATACAAACATTGGGAGTCATACTAGGAAAGCAGATAACCAAAACTCCAACCCGCATCTCTCCAAAAAGGCCCAATCATCCCAATACCCATTTTGTATAACTCAGGCTTTGGAATAAGGCTCCTCAACTCCATGATACAAGGGCGGTCAAGGGAAATCAACCCAAACTCCTAAACAAGAGTGCCAATCCTTCCAACTATGGGAGGAATAGTCCCACATACCTCTCCAAAAGAAAATGCCTTCTTTCTCAATCCGTGAGCCTAAAAATGAGGCATCTTTGCAACACATCTCATGAACACACCAACTTCAAATGGGTTGATTGGAGATCCCACCTTGCTCGACTGCCCTCCTAATGCCAATGGACCAAGCTTGCAATAGCTCTCCAAGTTGATACTCCAAAAACTTGAACAAGTAGGGAGTAGAAACAATATCACATAACCCAAAAATCCTCTGACCTGACCAGAATAAGTAGACATCACCCATTGTCCAAGAATAACCTGCCAAGCAACAAAACCCTCTAAACACGTCACTACCCACTTGGTCACAAGACTATTGCCTTGGGTCGCAACATTAATTAGACCAATACCCCCCTTGTCCTTGGGCATAATGCAAACATCCTAAGGAACCAACGAAAGACCCATCTAGCCACCATACTAAGACCACAGGTAAGACCACAAAATCTACTCTACTTGCCGAAATTGGGTCCTTCTTGGGAACCAACAAGAGGCATAATAGATATGGGAGGCTTGAAGAATGCGTCCAACAATAGTCAACTTCCTAGTAAAAGGGAGGTTCTTATGATGCCAGATGTGAAGCTTGCTCAAAAGTCTTTGAAGACACCAATCACACATGGCTACATGTGACAAACTGACCCCAAAGGGAATACTTAAATACCACACAATAAACCCAAGTCAGATATGCGTCCAAGTAGCAAGAATTCGATCTGACCAACAAATAGTTAGTCTTGTGGTCGTTGACCATGGAACCTAAAGTAGCACAAAACATGTATAAGCAAGCAAGGGTTCCATCAACCGAGCCTTGCCCAATGCTCATAGTGAGAAGAGAATCATCAACAAAGTGGTTATTAACCATCTCAAAACCATCCAAACGTTGAATGCCTCGAGTCTGTTCTACAACACGAGTAGATTCCAACAAATAGCCCCAAGCATCCATCATTAGCATGTAAAAATAAGGAGCTAGGGGGAAACCTTGAGGAATGGAACAATGTAACATAATGTGTGACAACAAGGCATTATTGATTGAGACAAAGGTGGAAGCATTGGTGAAAAGGGCATTTTCCATTTACCATAGCCACACAATGTGGGACAAAACCCAAACAAGTTAGCATCTTTCAAATGAACGATCAATCTACTCGATCATAAGCCCTTTCAAAGTCAAGTTTGGTGATCCGGATTTTATGAGCAGAACAAAATGAATACCGATTATTAACAAGTGCTTAACACAAAAATAACAGAGATACAGTAAAACTGGTTTTCTATTAAATAACGAAATAAGCTGAAACTGTAAAATGCAGCGGAAACAAGCTTGCTGGAATGGTGGCGGCTTATCTCTGAGAAGAGATGTGACGGCAGTGCGCATTCGCAAGAAGATGATTACAATGAGGCTCTTAAGGCCTTTTTACAATAAACAAGAATGCCAAAAGTCCTAGACATCCAAAAACCTAACCCTAGGAGATGAAGCGCCAAAAGTCATGTGGGCCCTGTTTGGGTAAGTGAGTACATCAACTTCCCGGGGTCGTAACTTTTGCATACGATCTCCGTTTTAGGCATATAATAGCTCATTGGAAAGATCTATTCGAGGACTACAACATTTGAACAAAATTTCATGATGAAATTTCGCTACCGCACCATACCCCAAAAAACATCGTTTAGGGCCTCAAAACGGCTCCAGAAGTTCAGGACCCGAAAAACTGCTAAAACTAGTAAATTGCCAAAAATGTCAGAAAATTGTTTTGAGCCAGTTGGAAAAGGTGGGTGGCCACCGATATCCATCTGGATCATTTGGGGACAAGGGATTGTTGGTCAGTCTTTTGGGCCCACTCCATAGCCTCCCAAGTTGAAACCATAGTGTGAAGGATAAATCTTTGCCTACATGAAGCTGATCTACTCCTGTTGCGCCACATACCTTGCAACCGATCGGATTCATAAATCCAATGCTTTAGACATGATTTTATAAGCAACTGAGAGTAGAGTGATAGGCTTCCATTCCCCAATAGAGTCTCTTCCAACATTCTTCGGAATGAGTGTGATCAATCCTTGATTAAGGAACTTGGAGAGTCTACCTAAGGTGAAGACTTCAGAGGCCAAGCAACAAAATTCATCATTGATAGTATCCCACATGGCCTTATAAAATTCACAAGGAAGGCCATCCATACCCAATGATTAGCCATTTTGCATGGAAGTCAAAGCAAAAAACAACTCCTCCTACGAAAAGTCTCTATCCAATTTGTCCTGATCATCACTGAAGAATTTTTGGGGAATAACCTTGCAACAAGCATACATAGCGGCCACCACACCATTCGTCAAGGCATAAGGAGAAAAAATATTCTAAAAAAGGGAACTAAACATACCT
>JASDQU010012659.1:303714-314059 GCA_032191745.1 Picea mariana
CTTCCTTCTCATGCATTAGGCTTAGATAGATTCGAAAGAAATTCAGTGTCCATGATAAGCACTTTTCTGTCTAGGGTTAAGGTCAAGCCTTAGAGGTCGATCTACTTGTCCGCAGGCAGATTTTCCTACAACATCCACCACAAAAACCTCCATGGAATTCATCCATTAGTTTCTTTGACTCAATGTCATACACACATCTAAGGATAACCCCATCATGATTTTTCCATCCTAATCCATTTCTAGTAAGGACATACTTGGAATATTTAACCCTTAAATCCCTTTTCTTATGTCCTACTAGATGGCCTAGACAAGTTCAATTTTTGAGATAAAAGATAATGTTTTTGTACCATTCCACCTGTTCAAGCTTTAGTAAGTTAGGATGCCAATCTTCATTATTGATTTGGTTAACCATATCCAAGGCCTTTTCATTACTTTCTGTCAACATTTTAGCAAGGCCTTGACCCTTAATCAATTTTGTTGGCTTGATTTCCAAATCATACTCTTAGATATTAGCAATCCATCTACCCCTTGAGCCTAATCCTTCCACTTAGGATAAAACATATTTAACCACAGAATTAGGAACATAACCAATCACCTTGGAATATCCGATGAAGACTCTGAAATGTTTGAGTGATTTGACTAGGGCATAAGCCTACTTCTCAAACATGGGATACTTTAATTCTTAATTTTGCAAGGCCCTACTCATATATGCAATAGGCTGATCATGGCCTTGATCATTTTTCTAAAGCAACACACCAACAATTGTGTCTTCAGAAGCAAAAGAGAAAATCTGGAAGTTGTTCTCATAGTTTGGGATAATAAGGACTGGAGTTTCACATATGGCAGTTTTAATCTGTTCAAAATACCGTTTACTTTCATCATTCCATTCAAACTTTACATCCTTCTTAAGTAGCTTATATATAGGTTTCATGATTTCAGCATAGTTGGGAATGAACCTATGGACAAAATTGGTTTTCCCTAAGAAGGATTGGAGAGATTTATTTGACATAGGAAAAGGAACTTTATTGATGGCTTCAACTCTCTCTGGGTCTATCTTAACCCCATCTTTAGTGATTATGTTTCCTAATAATTTACCTCCAGTCACCCCAAAGACTGGCTTAGCAGGATTTAGAGAAATTCCAAACTCTCTACATTTGTCCAAAACTTGCCTAAGGTGATTAATATTAGTTTTACCATCCTTAGAAAGGACTCTTAGACCATCTTGATATATTTCAATCAGTTTACCAATCAACCCCCTGAAAGCATAATCCATAGCTCTCTGAAAAGTAGCTCCAACATCTGATAAACCAAATGGCATTATGAGATATTCAAAAGTTCCCCATGGAGTAGTAAAAGTAGTTTTATGCCTATCTTCTGCTTTAAGTCTGATATGATTATAACCTGAGAAACCATCAATAATGGAAATAATTCCTGAACCTGTAGCCTGTTGATGTAAAGTTTCCATCTTGGGTAGGGTATAATTGTCTTTTGTGCAAGCAATGTTTAAATTCCTGAAGTCAATACATATCCAGATATTTCCATTCTTCTTCCTAGAAACATCCAAGTTTGAGCACCATGAAGAATGTCTAATCTGAGCAGTGATGTCGGCCTCTAACATTTTCTGTAACTCTTGTTGGACTAAAGGAGCTAACTTGGGGTTTAACTGTCTCAAATTTTGTCTGAAGGGCTTAGTTTCTTCCTTGAGAGGAATCACATGTTGAATCACATCCTCCCCATAGACTTTGAGCTCATCATAACTGAAAGCCAAGAAATCCCTATATTGTTTTAATAACTCGACAATTTGAATCCTTTCCTCTATAGAGGTAGTATTGCCTATTTTTACCATCCTAGGCTCTTCACTTGTTCCAATGTTAATTTCCAAGTGGTCACATAGCTATATAATAGGGAGTTGTGTCCAATTGCATTCCTATATCCTTTTAATCTTTTCGAATTGCAAGCAAACTTGTTCTTTAATTGTTGTATGACCAAGTAGGAATCCCCTTTGATATTTAGACAGTTCACACCTCTATATTTTCAAAGTTCCAAACCAAGGAGCAAAGCCTCATACTCAACCACAATATTAGTTGCATCAAACTCCAATCTCTAAGAAAATTTCAACATTTCTCCATTTGGAGCTTGAAGCACAATACCAACACCTTTTCTTGCTCTAGAAAAGGCACCATCAAAATTCATGTACCACACCTTGTCTAATTCATTATCTTGAACTATTTCTTCAAAAGGAACATTGGAATTAGACAAGATGACATAGTTATCAATCCATGTTAATTCATTCTTGGGATTCTTGGGATCTTCAACATGATACTTTCTATACACTTCCCTATTTAACTTAAAAGTACTTCCATATGGGGTAGGGAGCATAGCATAAGATAAGTCCATTTGTAGACTACCACCCAAATTTGCAGCTACTTTTCTATTCAATAACATTCCCCAAACATCTGGAACATCAATCACCACAATATCCATTTCAAACACGATATCCGGAAAAACTGCTAAGTGTACCTGCAAACCTTTAATCAATCCATGCACTTCTATCATTTAACTATCCAAGGCACAAATGTTGTGATAAGGTCTTTATATTCTTAAATTTAACTATTCATTCACCTTCTTAGTAATAATATTTGAGCTTTCTCCTGAATCTAACATGCAATTGTGTAACACTTTGTCGTTCACAAGTAAGAAAAGGTAGAAAGGAAAATTCTTTTCATTTTTTATATCCCAAATTTGTAGAATAACTGGTGCATCCTGGTAAGCCACGACTGGTTGTTTCTCAACAACAACTTTAGGAGGTTCATCTATGGATTTAAGTAGTTTTTCCTTCTATGAAGGAATCTTCATAAGTTCTGATATTGGCACTAACATCTTTGCATTACTCAACCAACCACCTAAGTCAATATTTAAGTCTACATTAATCAACACATTAGACTGAGGAGGGGTTGATGATACCTTGGGAACACTGGTTTGACTTTTATCCTGACCTTTATTTCCATTCCTTTGGTATGTTATGCCTCTATACTTAGCCATTTCTGCAACTTGTTGGGGAGTGTGCTTGGGCCCATACTTTTCTGTAGCTTTATCAATATTTCCATTCATAAATTTTCCACTGCTTCCATAATCATTAACATCCATCCAATCATACATGCCACCATAATATCTTTCATTACACATATTAACATGTTCATTTCCTTGTTTTCCATATTCATTTTCACACTCCTCAAGGTAAACTAGACAAGTCGATTCCTCATGAAACTCACCACAAGGTCTTCAATACGGTATAGAGCGATGTTCTACCAAGTTGGTGGATTCAAAAGGATTAGGTGGTCTTTGATCATTCTGAGGAGGTCTTCTTGGCCACTTGTCATTTGGCTTATGTTGTTGTCTATTACTATTGGACCTCTCCATTGTGATCAATCTATTCTATAGAGCATTGATTTGATTGGTATGGCTAACTTCCATTTTCTTAATTAACTGAGTCAATTCTTTAATATCATTACTTGATGATGGTTGACCCTCCTCCTTCTTCTTCTTTTCATCATTAACTTTAGAAGGACAACCTTTGTTGAAACCAGGAATGTTGGACTTCCTAGCCTCAAGCATATTCTGCTCAATTTTTATAGTTGTTTCTTGAGCTGCTGGTAAAGTTTGAGGATCCTTATCCCTTAAATCATACCTCATTTCACCTTCAAAATCCTCAATATAATAAATCAAAATTGCAGCATCCGGAGGCTTGACATCTTGATGAAGGCTCTTTACCAAGCCATTAAACTTAGTGTTAAACTCTACCACTATTTCATTTTCTTTCTTGTGGCTAGTGGTAAGTGCACCCAACTGAAGCCTATGTTCTTTTTTATCACCCCATCTCTTTCTGAAATCACCCAATATTGCATTAAGGGTGCTAAACCTATTTGTAGAAAAGTCTTCAAACCATTCGGCAACACTTCCTACCAAAGAAAAGGTAAACAAGGTCATTTTTACATCTTCTTCATCTAGACCTCCACAATACTTTAACACACACCTAATGAAACTTGAGATGTGCGAGTTGGCAATTATAGCATTGTTCCCGTGGAAGATAGGCAATTTATCAATGGCTTTCTTGGGAACAACGTGAGGGGCACCTTGAATTGCTGCAAAGTTCAAAGGACTCAAAAAGGTAGTCATTACAATGTTAGGATTATTAGTGGGATTGTTAATAGTTGGTTAGTTATTAGTTTGGAACAAGAATTGGATATCGGTGAGTGCTTCCTCCCTAGGAATTTCAAGTAGTCTCCTAGGAGCTAAGCGGCTTACTCTTCTCCTATAAACCTTTTCAGGTTCGGGAAAAGCATAAACCACTACTTATGAAGTTATCCTAGTAATATACTTGCTGGATTTTTTCAATGGAGTCGCCACTTAGACAAGAATCACACAAAGCTAACCAATCATAGGTTCAAAGAATTTTAAGGGCTAAAAAACTTATTATTTAGTTCTTAAAGAATCAAGTTAAATTCGTTAAGACCAAGGATAAATGACTTATCCCCGTCAACGACGCCAAAGATGTTGTCGTCCTAATACACACTTGCAAACGTGAGCTAAGTCCTGCTCACTTAGTGTGTCCATGGAGGCACAATGCTTAGATTCACAGTCCATGTTGTCACTTTGACCGGAACCTCTTCTATCTAGGTTCACTCCTAGGGAAGACAAGGGGGGTAGTCCCTATTTTCTAGATTATTTTTAGAGTTAAGTTATAGGAGTTAGTTTTAATTTGTTAAGGATTGGGGGATTCTAATCCTAATATGCACAAGCAACAATGCAAGATGCAAGGGTTAGTATGTTAAGTAAGACCTTTTCCTAGGGAAACTGAGACTAGTGCCTAAGATTGGGAAAGAGGTCAACTAAAGTTAAAAGGGGGTTTCTTTACAATTATTATTACAATATTACTTACAAAAGAATAGCTTAATCAAATAAATACTAGATACAAGATTTACAATTAGAATATGCTAGAATACAACAAACAAACTAACCACTTTACTTATTATGTGTGTAGGATACAAGAAGATCAAAGCATCATACTACATCTATGAGATCATCATCAATACATCATCAATACATCATCAAAGAAGATTTAAGAGTTTTAAGCACAAGTATTATGAAGATGAAGAAGACCCACTCTTAGTTATTAAACCTTCAAAGTATTTATTAAATTGAGTCCAAGGTTGAATTATTAAGCTTTCTTAAGATTATTAAGTTTTAGTTTCTTTTATTAAGCTTTCACCAAAGCCTCCTCCCTCTATTGCCAAATAATTGTTGGATGCTCAAGATAGTATAGCAACGAGGCTAACCCTATCTTTCTCAGTCAGTCCTAAGACAAGAGTACTCTCGGAGAGGACACATCCTGTGCGTCAGGAGACAGTCCCCTGCCTACACCCTCCGTTGCATTCCTCAAGTCCCATTTTAGATGGTGAAGATGGTGGTCTAAGGTACCCTAAAGAGTCTATTAAGTTATTATATGAATTAGGTATACTTTTAGGAGTGTTTTTGAGTGTTTTAAGAGTTTTTTGACACTTTTAAAGAGTGATTTAGTGACTTGGACGAAACTCACTTCAGCCTTTAAAATGTGTTGATTTAGTTATAAGATTAAGAGCATTAACACATGCATATGTCACTTGATCGCACAATTAGATAGCTTGAAAAAAATAATAAGGGCAAGAACAACTTGCCAACCAATATAAGAGAAGCAAATAACACTTATGTTATGTTCAAGAGCATTAAGACATGAGTATTAAGTATGAGGAAGAAAAAGATTTAAGTGTGCCTACTTATCAACTTATAAAGTAAGTTACTTAGAGCATATGGAAAATGGCCTTAAAGAGATCTATGCAATCAAGAAGAACACCATCCACTTATTTAAGCAACTTAAACATTAAAGATTATAGATCTAAGCATGTAAAAGAAAATATTTAACTTTGAAGTAAACTAAGCATGCATGAGATCTAGTCCAGTTGATTATGAGGCCCAATAGGCTTAAGCTAGAGACTTATTAAATGTATTATATCTAGATCTAGAACAATTATAACATTAAGCATTTAGATCATAATCACATGTTAAAACCCTAACCTAGCCTTTTGGGGTATTCCTCTCCCAAATAGGTAGGCAATTAACTTTATCTTGCTTAATTAGAAATTATTGAGGAAAAGAGAGACAAGCAAGCAAGAGATAGAAGCAAGAAGCAAGCAAAGGGAAGAAGCAACAAACAAACCAAGCAAAAACCTAATCCCCACATCCTAGGGTTTGGGAGATACCCTTTATCTCACAAAACATCATGTCCTATCTCAAAAAGGGTAAAAAAAATCAAGTAAAGCAAGATCTAGGCTAGATCTAAACTACCCAAGAGCTCACACATGGGACGAGGTTGTACCACTCCTCCCACAACTATGAGCTACTACAAGAAAGAAAAAAGGAGAAAAAATGGCAAAAATACTTAGAAAATGAAGAAGGAAGATTGAGAAATAACTACCACTCCCTTTGGGGGTCTTTTAGTGTTGTGTGGATTCCTTTGGGTAACCAAAACCCCTCTCAACTATATATGAACCTTCAAAAACCAACAAGCTGTGCTTGCTGGAAATGTTACAAACAACAATACCAATGAAGAAATTTTTTTCTTTTTTAGGGCAAAAATTTTTCTTAATTTTTTTTATGAAAAATTTATATTATGATGACCATACGACTATATTATTCTAGCTGAAATATGGATTGCAACAAAAATATAAAGAGAAAGAGCAATAGAAGAATATTGCTTGGAGCGTATGTGAGTCTCAAAGAATAGACATTTTCTCAAGGCACTTCTAATGAAACCCTTGAAGTTCAACCTACAAAGCTTAACACAATAGCATGCATACAATGGATAATATGGAGGGTTAAACAAATAAAGTGAAATACTTGGACCCTATCTAGCTACCCACATATATAGATCTACAAGACAACTCTTTGTAACATCTACTCAAATAAAATACTTTACCTAAGATCCATTCATGCAACCATCATATCAAATTGAAACAAATTTACGTCATGTGTTGTAAGAACCAAAATAATTATAGCTCTTCCCAAAATCCTCCAAAGCTTCTTTTATTATTGCATCAGGAAATGGGATATTGGAGAAATACTTGCTCCAAAACCCTAAGAGAAGAAAAATGAAAATGGATGGAATAGAGAGAGAGAGAGTGGAAAATCAAGTAGAATAACACTATCTCAAGATATGGTATGTTGGGAGTGAGGAAAGATACCTATTTATACTTGGAGAGGAAAACCTACCTCTCTTGGATCTATGCCAAGTGTCCAACGCCAAGAAAATGAGGAGATGTCTAGGCTAGGGCATACCATCTAGGGTTTAGATAGTAGATCTAGGGTGCATAAGGTGTGGGGAGTGTTGGGATCAAGAAAAGAGGTGAGGGAGGCCTTGGGATTGATTCCAAGGAAGGTGAGAGGTCTCAAATAATTTTTAAAAAATTATTTGTGGAGTTTCTATATGGAGGGCGGCGTAACTCCTCTTGGAGGGCGCACCACTTGGGGGGAAAGGCAAAGAATGGGAGTGAATTGATGAGGACAGGGGAGTAAGATCACCTTAAGAGGTCATGTGGAGGCTAGAGGTAGGTAAAGCACATGAGAGGGGGCCCCATTTAAGTCACAACGTCCTCCACCAAGGAAAAACGTCAATCCTCCTAGGGGGGTGTAACTTTTGAGTGTGGTGAGGGGGTAAGGGTGTTTAAAGGGTTGAAAAAAGGTTGGGTGGTCAATTTATGCTTAGGGAGTCTCTCTCTAACCTTATTTCATCATTTTACATCCTTCTAACTCATTATTACAAATTTACAATTTTGCCATGTTTGGACTTTAGCAATTAAAATTTTTGTTTTAGACTGACTGACACTCCGGGTGGACAAACCCATGGCTAAAGTTGTCTGAATGAGATCAAACTTGCTCCATGGATGTGGAGGGTGATATTCCATTTATTTTGAGCACAAATTCCCCTATCAAAAGTCCAAGGACCTAGATTTTACAATTATTGCTAAAAAATAATTAATTAATTAAATAATTAAACCTCCAAACTTAGGTAAATTTAATTAAAAAATAATTAATTAAAAAAACTAACTTAGACTCAATGGAATTCCGCCAGACTCTCTAAGATGTCTTGCATGGTCATTTACAATGATTCCCTATAATATTTACCAAAAGATAAACCCACGAGAATGTCGTTCACCACTTTGGAGGAATTATTGCAAGTGTGAGGGAAAAACTCAAGGGAAATGAACAAGGATGAAAATCCCAATTGATAACCTGAGGATAACAAAACCTCGGTGAAAGGAACTCTCCTAGTCAACCAATCCCAAGGTAACAGACCTAGACATGACTCATGCAGACCTATTACATTATTAACCCACACAGGGGTGCGGAAATTCCAATTACAAAAAGAAGTGTTGGGGCCAAACATGCCCTGTAGAATCAAAGTCTTCAACAAACTTGCATCTGATGATGCATCTCTTCATGGAACATGGATTTGACCATTGGTGTTGGAGAGGCGGTCAATAGGGTGAATTAGTGTGAGGGATATTTTTACACTTCTTACAAAATTTTAGTTAGCAATCACCATTCACAACATCATTATGCATTACTTCCATTCACACTAAGTTGTTTGCATGTAAACATATCTCAGTGACATACATTAACAATAAAGAACTATGCACCATATCAATAAAAATCACAAGGAACACAATCCTTTATTATGGACTACAATCCTTGGGTTTTATCAACACCAACTAAAATGAGCACCAACTCTCATTGCAAGATCCAGCCTACAGATCCTAGGACCAACCGAGAAGAGGAATCCAACCCTCAAGTACAAGACCCAGCTTGTAGAAATAAAGAAATATTTCAAACTTTACCAACATTCTATACCAACACAAGTGCATCACCAATGCACCACAAAACATGTCACATCAATTTCATCATCCAAATCATATTTACTCACCAAGATCAATCACGAAGAAAACTCTCAACAATATCACTAATATAACCAACAAGATACCTTTAGAAATACACCATACTCTCCATAAGCCAAATACCATAATTTGTCGCGATTATGTTGTCACGGTTATGCTGCCAAGGTTCTATTGTCGCGATTCTGTTGTTGCAGTTCTTCTGCCACAATTTTTTTGCCGCATTTTTCTGCTGCACATTTTCTGTCGTACTTTTTCTGCCATGATTTTTCTGCCTCACCTTTTATGCCACGATTTTTCTGCCGCACTTTTTCTGCCGTGATTTTTCTTCCGCACTTTTTCTACCACGAATTTCCTCTATCAAGAATACCTTCCAAAATAACCTTTCACAAATGGATATTCAATATGCCCAAAGATCATACACATAAGAGACCCTTTCTCTCTTATTTATACTTCTCCAAGTAGCTTCCGCTAGTGGTTATCTTCTAACCAACTTACTATTAGGACCACACAATGTACCTTTTTGCCCATACTTTTTGCCACTATTACACTTTTGATCATCCATATTTAAACTCATATTATCACTCTATCTGATCATTCCAAAGGTATACAACGCCCCTTCTCATTACTATACGTTTAATCTGTTTTGCATAATATTTTACATCACTCTCATACTTAACCATTGATTAGAAATGTATAAGTGCTGAAACAGTCCAAACTGCAGATTAGCATTTGAGGCCTGTTGCTGAAACAACAATTCACAGAGCTGTTACACAGTCCAAGGTCACAGATGCTGAAGCGGTTACACAGTCCAGGGTCGCAGATGCTGAAACACAGAGCTTTTACACAGTCCAGGGTCGCAAATGCTGAAACACAGAAGATCGACGATGTTGAGGAAGCTGTTACACAATTCATGGTCACGATGTTGAAACATAGAGGAAGCCGTTACACAGGCCAGGACCGACGATGCTGAAACACAAAGGAAGCCATTACACAGTCAACAGTCAATAGCAACTCTACAACAGTCGCACCGTGAGCCAAGCACCAACCATCGCTCCTACATGTGAATGCTGAAACAGTCAAGAGAGCAAATCCCGTGGTTGAAACAGCCCGCGATTTGCGGTGCTGAAATAGCATCAGCAGCAACGAGAAAGAAATGTTACTCCAGCCGTAACAGCAACACCTCATTCAACACTCGTAATAGCATTCTATTGCGCGAGACTAGGACATCATATTCTGGTTTAGAAAGTCGATCTGACTAAGAATAGGACTCAGATATACATCTGTAATTTTTGATCAATTGTATCGAAGGGGTTCCTTCTTTAAATAAGAGGAAATCATCATTCGAAAGGATCTCCAGT
>JASDQU010012659.1:316598-337676 GCA_032191745.1 Picea mariana
GGAGGAATTATTGCAAGTGTGAGGGAAAAACTCAAGGGAAATCAATAAGGCTGAAAAGCCCAATTGATAACCTGAGGATAAAAAACCCTCGGTGAAAGGAACTCTCCCAGTGAACCGATCCCAAGGTAATTGACCTAGACATGACTCATGCAGACCTATTACATTATTAACCCACACAGGGGTGCGGAAATTCCAATTACAAAAAGAAGTGTTGGGGCCAAACATGCCCTGTAGAACCAAAGTCTTCGACAAATTTGCATCTGATGATGCATCTCTTCATGGCACATGGAGTTGATCACCTATGTTGGAGAGGCGGTCAACACCTCCTGAAGAGAAACATTATTAAGATCCTCCTCAAGGAAGATGCGAATCTCCTCAAGTCTAAGATGCGCTGCTTGCAACTCTTTTCTCCACTTGCAAGCCATCATTTGACCCCAACCATGCATAAACTTAATAGTGTGACAAACAACAACCTACCACCAAAGAATCCATCCTTGAGCTCCCACTAGTCTAGGGGAAAGGGACCAAACTCTCTAAACTAAGGTGTAGAAATCTGGTGATTCCAAATGAGAAGTGTTAAACTTGAATAGAGGAGGCAGATCAATTGCATGACCTAAGGATACCAAGGTCTGAATTGGAAGATGATCTGAACCTATCTCATCCATCAACACATCTACTGGATTCCATATCTATGCATGTTAATAGTCACACCATTTTTTACACATAGACCCAAGATAGTAATGCTATAGGGAAACATCGTTCAATTGTAAAAAAATCCAATTGAGGAAAGATGGATACAAAGAAACTACTTAAGCAAACGTGGCATGAATTGCTCAAATGAAATTTATCACATTGCTATTAGAAAGTAATGAAGACAAGAAACAAATTATGGTATGTTTTTTTATATTCGAAATAATATTTTATATATTAAACAAAAATTCATATAGGTACAAAAGATAGTGATAACAACTACCTTATTGCAGTCAGAATTGCAATCAGTTCAAAATAAGTAGAAACAGACAAATGTTTTGCATCCTTAACCAACAAATACCCGTTGGACGACAAATGTTTTGCATCCTTAACCTTTGGACCTAGTGTGGGAAACCAATTCATCCCAACTATCTTTTGGAAGGATTTGATAGTATCTATTGAACATAAAATATATACTTACATTTAATCCTCCAAATTGTATACAGTATTGAAGCATGGAGGTAATGCTACAAGCCATGACAGTGATTGAGAATTTGAGAATAAGCTATTTGCAATCCCCGAAAAATGCTGCATGCTAGTGTATAGCTCCTTGTAGAACTTATGCAAATCTGATCTGGGCTGTTTTCCAGCACTATCTTGCAAACATGCACTCCCAAAAGATGTGTTTCATTGTTTCTAGTTTCCTACTATGGGTGCACTTCTTGTCGGTTAAACCAGACTTGGCCAATCTTGTTTTGGAGGGAAATCCTTGATACACCGTTGACCACATGAACACCTTGAAATTGTAGGATACTCTTTTTGAGAATGGTATGTTATCAGAATTGGAACTAGTTGAGTGTTGGACTGACATTGTCTAGAGAGCCAGGTTGAAGAACTGATCTAGTAAAAATTACATAAAATATGAAAAATCGAAAAATCTAATATATATATATATATATATTCGCTTACATCAATTTAAATCCAAACCATTAGACACCCAACATGCAAAGTTTGCTCATGTATATAGCATGTCAAGGTCAATATGGCAAATGGCATCGAGTGCGATACATATTTGAAACAAAATACATAAACATCAAGGATTTAAATGGCCTCTAGAGTCAAAACATCATCATACTACAACAAATAACCAATGTTGCACGTATCACGATATTATTGGAATTATTGCGATAGTATCGCCAAAACCAACCTCGACGATAATATCGCCTAAAATAATCGCGATAATTTCAAAGTTTGAATTTATCGCTATAAATTGAAATTATCACGATAATTTCAGTAATTATCGCGATAATATGGAAATTATCGCTTTGTCTACATCAATTTCACCTTATAACCAAATTCTTGGTCTTTTAACCCTCATTTTGCAAAAGTGAGTTAGGGGTGGCAATTAATGGTAATGGTAATGTTAAATTCTTAAAGAAAAAGTTGACATTTCCTTTATCTACACAAAAGATCTAGCTAACAATGAAGCATACACATCATGCAATGGTGTGAAGAGAAGAGACAAAAATGAAGGAAAGAATGAAAGAATTTCTATTAACCGAATGAGAGAAAATGATACATTACAAGTGATATACTATGTATCACACAACTAAATCACCATAGTAGTCAACTAATGCGCATTATGAGTGTTCTAGAGAGATCTGACGCACACTGGAAGTCACTGGAGTCAACTGCCACCTAGTCCTAGTTAACTGACCATGTGGTCATCAGTTAACTAGCCATGAAACGAGGAGGAGATAACTCACACATGTGGAATGCGCCTTACTGGTAATAATCCCAATGCAAGTGCACTTACTGGTGATGATACCGAGGTTAGCATGCAACACTTGGTGATAAAACCAAAGTCGACATGCAACACTTCACTCAACTAGTCTAACTGAACGGTAACTAAGAGTTGACTGGAGGATATGTGGCACCCTTGTCTAGGGGAGAATATCCTCAATGAGGGGAGAATATCTCATACTAAGGGACCCTCAACATAGCCAAATAAACTTAGGAAAAGAAAATGAAAGGAAAATCCTAGGTGTGTGTAATATCTCCAACAGTAAAAAGAAAGAACAGGTCAATGGTAGAAACTGCTAAGTCTATGGTTCATGACTAGATCTACCTATGTTTCTTTGGGTAGAGGCATGTTGTACAATAGTCTACATACTAAATAGGTTTTCTCATAGCGTTTTGAAGTACAAGACTCTATAGAAAGCTTTCACGGGGGAGAAATTTGATTTTTGTCTTTTTAGAGTCTTTGGGAGTCCAATTTACATTCATGTTCTAGAGGAGAAGAGGACGAATCTTTAACCCTTTAGTTTGAAGGGTATTCTAGTTAGCTATAATAAGTCCACTAAGGATTACAAGATCAATGTTCCATCTCAAAGGAAGATAGTAGTGAGTTGGGATGTGAAGGTTGATGAAGTTGCATGGTCTTTAGGGTCACAACGTCCTCTAGTGGAGGTTGAGGAGGTAGAAACAATTGCTTTCCCAATTTCTAGTGCACAAAAATAAGCAAGTGTAGTGTCAGATCAACCAAGTTTTAGTATAGGTGCAGAGACAATTTTACCTTCTAGGACAACTAGGAAGCCAAGGTAGCTTACCTAGACATTGCAAGGGGTAGAGGAGCAAGTTGGTTCTCCAAATACTTACTTTGGGTATGTCATCCTTAGAAAAAATTTCCCAATTATGTTGCATATATGTCTTCCATCATTGATCTAGAGCCTTCCAATTATGAGGATGTAGCGGGTGAGTAGGTATGGCAAGATGACACGGTTGAGTACAACTCCATCACGAAGAATGTTGTGTGGGAGATTGTGCTTAGACTAGAGGATAAATTAGTTGTTGATTCCAAGTGGCTATACGAGGTGAAGCATGCATTGATGGCAGCATAGAGAAGTACAAGGCTTAGTTCATAGTGAGAGGGTTCTCCCAAAGAGAGGGTGTTGACTATGATGAGACCTCTTCTTCAGTTGCTAGGTATACTTCTATCAAGACTATTATATCTTTAGCAACAATTTTTGGTTGGAAATTATATCAAATGGATGTAAAGACAACCTACCTCAATGGTGTGATTGAGAAACAAGTATACATTAATCAACCAAGAGGGTTTAAGGTGCATGGACGAGACACCCATGTGTGCAGGTTGAAGAAATCCCCTTACAGGTTGAAGCAGGCACTTCATGTTTGGTAGTCCACGATTGGTGAGTACCTGTTAGGTTTGGGATTCACCAAAACTTCTATAGATCCCAATCTTTATTATTTATTTGATAGATCTGATTTGTTTGTTTTGTTCCTATATGTAGATGACCTGATACATATAAGGAGTTCTGAGAAATTCATAGCAAGGTGCAAGGAAGAGTTGGCACGTGAGTTYGAGATGAAGGGCATTGYATTGATGCACTACTTCTTGTGTTTAGAAGCGTGGAAAAATCCAAGTGAGGTGTTCTTTGAACAAGGTAAGTATGCGATTGAGATTTTGAAAAGGTTTCAGATGATGGACCTGTTAACCCCTAGATTTCTATTCTGGCTCGCATTTTGAGATTCTCCCAGAGTTTAGCACTTGTGTTGAGAAAGAGGTTAGAGATAGGTATATGATTGGTATGTGGTTGCTTTGTTTCAGAGTTAGAGTTAGCTTGTGTTCCTTTGCATTTTGAGAGAGATGTCTAGACTCTACATACAACGGGTGTTGCTACTTTTTAGGAGCCATGGTTTGAGTGGATCTCTTGACAGTTTCGAGCAGTTCTGAGCATACAAGGATGGTCCTTGCGTGATTCTAGGCCCGATAACACTTTTCCGGGCGACATGCAAGAACTTTGTATTTTTAGCAGTTACAGCTCCATGCCCCAGATTTAGAGTCTGAGCACAGATTATTGWTCCTTGAGACATTCTGAGTCTTTTCGACCTTTTYCGAGATGATTTGGCACAAATTTCTATTTTTAGYAGGTTGAGCACCATGGCTTACATGTTAATTATGATTGCCGATTCGGATTCCTTGCGGAAAATTGAATCCAATGAGCATAAAGTCATGGACATGTGGACAATTTTCTATTTTTAGCAGTCATCATCATCTCCAACAATGCTGGGTGGCAAGCTCAGATTCAGACATGTGGCAGAGYTTCAGTGAGATGTGGCATCTACRTGGCATCATTTGACCAAGGGCGCATGGGATGAGGTGGCATTTCTCGGGAGAAAGTTTAGCCAATCTAGGATAACTTTTCTCACTAACCTTTCCTCACTCACCTTTATCCTAAACCCACTTCCCTTTAACTCTACACTCATTTACCTTTCCCACATATACATTACTTTATTAAATTAAAGTGTCCTCTTTTTAATTAATTAATTAAAACCTAACCCTCTTAACCCTTTTCCTTTATACCTACCCACTAAACTCACCTATACATATCATTTATCCTAACTACACTACGTATTCATATATCTCCACCACCCACTAAATCCACCTATACATATCATTTATCCTAACTACACTAAGTATTCATATATCCCCACCACTATTAAATAAATTCATATATCCCCACCAATATTAAATAAAGTGTACCCACTCACCTTTTTAATTAATTATTTAATTAAAGGGTTACTTTATTTTTGTCCCATTTTTTTATTAATTAATTCATTTTGTATCCCATGTCTCCCATAGTCATACGTACCTCCTTTAGCACCCATCCATTTTATAAAAACCCACTCACCTTTTAATTAATTAATTTCCCCCCTTTATTAAGTTGTCCCCCCTTATTCTCATGTAAACATGCGTACTTCCTCCTTCTAAAACTCACCCATCCCTTTAATTACAATCCCATGACTAAATTAGCGTGGCTTCCATTTTGGGCCATGCGACCCCCTTACATCAGGATTCGCTTTACCCTTACGTCATCCTCCCATGCATGCGGAAGCTTACCCATCCATGCGCATAGCTCATCTCCTCACGTTATCACTCCCTCCACTAGCTCATAGGTCCCTAACTCCATTCATGCGCTAAACCTCACCTTCTCGTCCATGCATACATATCTTCCCATGCACACTTGACTATCCATGCACCATTTTTTCCACATTAAAGAACTCACTCCATATTTTCTATTCCTCTCATCACTCCATATTTTCTATTCCTCTCATGAACCATCACTTATTTCTTGTCCCTATGCATCTCCTCTTCTCTTGCACATTAAAACTTTCTATTTACCTCACATAACACTCACTCCTCCTAGCATGGGCTAACTTATTCTCTTCGCATGTGCTCTCTCCCATGTTCTAGCTCTTATTTCGT
Source organism: Picea mariana (assembly GCA_032191745.1). Classification (NCBI taxonomy): domain Eukaryota; kingdom Viridiplantae; phylum Streptophyta; class Pinopsida; order Pinales; family Pinaceae; genus Picea; species Picea mariana. The sequence goes on from JASDQU010012659.1 coordinate 322,576, forward strand.
CGCTCATATACCCTCTTTTTCACTCAAGCTCATGCCCTCTTTACTCTCACTTTACCTTTTTCTCACATCCACTCACCCTCATGCACATGATCCCCACACATCGACTTATCTTACCTTTCTCTCTAGTTTCTCCATGCACATGCTTGTTTATCCATCACTTAACCTTCTCTTACCTAAGTGCATGTCATTCAGACTTCCTCATGTGCCTATACTTCCTATCTTTACCTCCCATGTGTCCTTTTGCTTTCTCCTTGGATATGTGCCCTCATGAGCTATATATTGGATGGATTCCATTGGTTATCCGTCAGATTATTGCAGCAGCTAACATACTTCTTCTCTCATTCTTAGTCTAGTTACTCTTCTTTGAGCAAAGTGATTATTGTACCGGTTGTGGACTTGTCAATTGTGGCGTAACTAACCCTCTTGCAAGCCTATCAATAAAGAAATTATGTGTTTGTGTTCTAACCTTGTTTCTTGGTGGTACTTTGTGAATTTTCGCAATTAGATTAGTCGCTTTTCTCGCTATTCATTGTGATTTCTATTGATCTTTTGAGTAGTTTCTCTCTCTATTTCTCGCCTATATTTCGTTTTCTAACCCTGCAGGATCCCTCCAAGCAAACAAACTATATATTTCCCCTTGTTTTGGATGGTTTTAACCCACTGTCCAAAACATAACAGCGACTGGTTTTTGTCATTAAATGTAGAAAATCAGACTTAGGACAGTGGCAAATCACCTTAGGGGCTCCCTCCCTGAGGCTAGCAAGCACTAGCCCAAATGGAGAGAGGTCTAGCTCGTGACAATTTGGGGCTTTTCTTCTTGAATTAGCCAAGTTTTCATTGSTCTTATAACAGGTTTATCAACTCAATTGGAGGGTGGAAATTTGTGCTAACAAATTGGCGCCGTTGCCGAGGAACGCAAACCTTGGTGACAACGACATTGGTGAGTTTTTACTTTAATTTATTTATTTTTTCTAACTCACCTGGCGACTCCATAGGATACAGGGACGACTCCACAGGATACAGGGACGACTCCACAGAGGACTTATGCAAGAATATCTTTCAATTTCGATTCCCTCACAAGGTCTAGTTTCGAGCTTGAAGAAACCCTAACATCTTTTCCCAGAATAAGACTATCCTTTCACCAAGAGCTCATCTCGAAGTTGGTAAGTATATCGAGATCTTTGTTAATTTCTTTTCGACGAGTACTATGGTGAGTGTATCTTCGACATCTTGATTTTTTGTTTTATTTCCATCTCGAGCTAGTAGTAGGGTAGCCACTGTATTTTTTAATTTTTTTTCCATCTTAGACTAAAAATATGGATGTAGTTGTGAGGCCACCAATAAGGTGGAGATTTTCTGCCTTTGACCCACTAAGTTTTGTTGCATTCCTAGATTATCCTCATGACTTACATGCACATAAATGGCTTAAACATGTACCTTTGTTTGTAGGGAGGTTGGGAGAATCAATTGAGGATCACTTGGCTAAATTTTTGCAAGTGGTGAGCGATTTTAATGTGGAACATGGGGATGTGGTGATGAGAATGTTTGTGTCAACCCTTAAGGGGGAGGCACAAGTATGCTACAAGTCCCTTCCTGATGCTTCCATTGATGGATGGGATTCCTTCTAGGAGAAATTCACTGAGAAATGGGCAAATACATAGGACATTTTCTTCTCATGCACAATTTTTTCAAGTATTAAGAAGCATGAAAGTGAAACTATTTTCCAATTTAGCGCTCATTTTTCCAAATTTTACAATCGAATTCCTAACAGAGTAAAGCCTAACGAAGATGCTTCTTTGATTTATTATCTTGAGGCATTTGATGGTATTTTTGGTGTTTTTCTCAGGAATGAAGACCCTCAAAATTTGGAGGAAGTGCAAGTTGCCGCTATCAAGTTAGAAAGGAATTACCTTGCAGCCTGTGAACTCCTTTCGATCCATGTCCTAGACCAACCAGGGAAGGTAACTCCACTCGATGATCTTCAACCATTGATTGTTATTTAAGTGCAATAAATTTGTGTTATTGAAGATGAACCACAACTTGCACCATGTCAAGTTCCCAGAGATGAACAGGAGGGTGATAACCCAATTTTAGATGATTTAGAACCAATAGTTGCACCATTTGAGTCACATGCAGAGTTCCAAGAAGATGAAGGTGAAGATTTGAATACTCAAGAGTGTTCATTGGTTCCTCCCATTAGTGAAGATGAAAAATTTCAAGAGGAACCATAGGTTAACCAAGTAGAGGTCAGTCAACAGGGTATTTCATTCGTGCCCATCCTAGTAGAGGCTTCATCCTTGCCTATCACAACAGTGGTTCAGGAACAACTTGATCTGATACCATTATAGCAGGAGGAACCACTTTTGGTTAAACCAAAGGATGATGTCCCTTACACTTTTCCTACGATTCCGCATCCTGAGGTTGTTCTTCAGGATCCTGAGATTGATCAGAGCTTAGATATCAAAGTTTATCATGACCCAGTTGAGATCAGGATGATTGAGGTATTTCAATAGGTAGATTCCAAGAGTTTTGGCTCTCATGCATTCACGCTTCTTACTGTTGAAATACTATCCCATCCATTAGCTTTTAGTCAACCAATACCCTGCAGTTATGCCTCCAGTGGAAAGTACATCAAGGCAGCTTTGGGTCATATGAGATTTCATGATTGGTCCCCTTGGAAGGTTGACTTTGTTGACCTCTCTTGTCGGACTAAACATTTGGTTACATTGGTCCTATGAGTATGATGATTTCATCATGGTCTATTTTTGTACAAACTTTTTGGTCTAAGGTAGTTCCCGTTTCCTTTTCCGCATTCTCTTTTCAGTAGTTTAGCTTGCTGTTTTTTTTTTACAATTTTAGGACAACAATCCACATTTTCCTTGTAGTGTCTTTTCCCTTTGGTTATCTACTTCAGTCTTTGCATAAATGTCACTGATTTTTGCCATGTTATATTAGCATGTGGTTGAGTCTTGTGTGTCTTTCCTTTCTAAATAAATGGCTATCCATAACTGTTATTCCTGGGATAAAATTTGAATGTCGAAACCCTTCACACATCGAGCATTTGTGTCTATCATTAGAGTGAGTCTGGATGGGGGTCCCGTTTTGTCATTGTTTCCCAAAGCATTGAGCCTTTAGGATGGGTAGTTTGAGGAGACATAGGAGTGTCTTGAGTCATCTTATGTCTTATCTCCTCATCTCTTATCATTGAGTCCTATGCTTTGAGTCACTTGTCCTCCTCATCCAACAATAGGGATATGGTACTTGGTTCTTTCATCTTGATCTTCTTGAGTTATCACTTTGCATTGAGGGAAGAGAGACATTATTGCTCTTCTTTTCAGCAGGTCATCCTGTATCGACTTCGACACATTATCTATAGATGACCCAGAAGTAGAGCACCTTGGTATCCATTAGCCTCATTGGCGGTTATCTTCCATCCGACAAGGATGAGTATCATTGGGTCTTCATTGGATGATCCTTGTCATTGTTCGACTTCAGAAAATCTTTCATAGTGATAGGTTGTGCTTGTACCTTTGGACCCCCTATCATTATTGGTGTTGTTCCTTCGCACTTGACAGGTGTTTATATTATTTACACTTGATTAGGTGACCCTCTCCCTCGTGTTGACATCAACACATTTACTGCGGGTAGGAGTGTACATATTGGGTGGTAGCAAGTAGCGGATTTGGATGAGACCCCTTGAGTTTTAGTTTTCAGTGGGAGGTGTTATATTGATTTGACTCCATGGTCCATTAGATAGGCTTTGGTATCACAAGTCAGCTTACATGATCTTCTTTGTCAGTTTATAGGGCCTCCTTTCCTTCAACACATTTACAGGGGTACATTTTGGTACATATCTTTTCAGAGCATCATTGGTACATCTTACATAGTTTTCACAGAGCAATATTGTTACAGACACAAAGATTCACATGTTTCTCGACATTCCATAGGGGGATCTTGTCCCCTTGAGTCGCCATTGTTAACCCCTAGATTTTCAAACTTGAAAATCTTGAGGGTTAAGAGACACAACATGCACTATTTTGGCTAGCATTTTGAAATTCTCCTAGAGTTTATCACTTTTGTTGAGTGTAACACACTCGACCCCTAAACTACCTTTTTAAGGGATGGGGCATCAAAATTTCGCTTTTCTCAATCATCTCGAATCCTCTTCCCGATATCTCCATCACCTTCTTCTTGTCAAGAGATTTCCAACCACTGTTACCATGCTCAAATCCGAGCTCTGAATTGGTAGTTATGCCCTTTTGAAGCTGTTCAGGCATCATTGGTCAAAGGCCATGTGGCACCCATGTGGATTCACGTCATTCGTACCATTCCACCTGGCATAGACTCGACCAAGGTTGTCAGCCTTTAGCGATGACATGGCCACTGGAGGGGCGGTTACAGGGAATGTTCCCCATGCCTTCGCGATTACCGGGCCTTCGGCCCTTTGTCCTTCCTGTCCATGTCTGAAACATTCTCTGTAACCGCCCCTCTAGTGGCCATGTCATCGCTAAAGGATGACAACCTTGGTCGAGTCCGTGCCAGGTGGGATGGTATGAATGAGGTGAACCGATGTGTGTGCCACATGGCCTTTGACCAATGATGCCCGAAGAGCTTCAGAAGGGCATAACTTCCAATCTAGAGCTCGGATTTGAGCATGGTAACAGTCGTTGGAAATCTCTTGATGAGCAGAAGGTGATGGAGATATCGGGAAGAGGATTCGAGATGATTGAGAAAAGCAAAATTTTGATGCCCCATCCCTTAAAAAGGTACTTTAGGGGTCGAGTGTGTTACAGAGTGGTATCAGAGTGGGAAACAACACTTGGCATGCTTGGGCTCACGAAAGAGTCAAGTGATTTTTATTTCTTAGAAAACTTTAAGGGAGAGGGCACCCTGCCCTACCCTATCTAGCAGAGCATGATTCAAACATAGACTTGGATGGGCTGGAGAACAGTCATAAGACTAGTTTACCAAGGCTAAGATGAGCCTGTTGAGAATATTACTGTCGTATGGAAATTATCTGCATAAGTTCCTTGAGGAGAAGGATGCAGATTACAATTCAGTTGGGATTTTACCCAACGAGATTGAGTAATGCTAGACTGTGGCAGAAGAAGCCTATCATTTCTTTTGGGAAATGATAGTCAGTCCTACAAAAGTGGGATTATGCTGAGGGGCATTAATAATAAAACTTTGATGCAAATGGCATAAACCAGTTTTAAGGAATACTCAAGTCCAGAAGGAAAATGGACTGAATAGGCTGCAAAAATTGCCTAAAAGTGGGCATAATGAAGCCTCTGTTAATTAAAAGCGTTGATTAAATGAAGGATTTGGCATTGGGAGTACAATCCTCCATGTCTAGAGGCCTTATGGAAGTAGGTGAGATCAACTTACTTGACCTGTCATATCTAAAAAACTTCCTACTAGGGTAATCACTCTTTGTAAAATAAAAGAAGTCACGTGGACTGAGAATGAACCTCATGGAAGAAGTGAAATGACATGAGCAAGTTCAAAAGCTCACGGTTGTGCTAGGGGAGTGTGTATCCCTATTAACTTAAGGGTGTGTCTATGCAAGAGGAATAGGTCTGGTGATCATTTTCTGAAAAGGGAGAGCATGTGCAACTCTCTGGTTCCGAAGGGAAATGAGAAACAAATTTGTTTTTGAGTATAGGAATTGTTGGGCAACATTTTTCTAATCAGGATGATAAACGAAGTTGCAGAAATATGGAGTGATTGAGTGAGAAATCACCACAACCTCCCTTACTTGGTGGATAGAAAACTAATCTGCCAGAATTCCTGTGGGAGGAGGAGAGTGACCTCCATCCCTGGTTGTTGCTGAATAGAAAGATTAATGAAATGTTGCTCCTGAATGTGGTAAAGGAAGTGTTGGGACACTTCTATATGACCAATGCGTTAGGTTGACATCCATAGGTGGATGGTATCCATATAAGGTATGGCTTGATATGCTCAAGTAGTAGTGAGAGGGAATCTAGAAAATGATTCCCTTGATAAAAGGTCTGTTAACCAAAATTGGTTTGAGGCATGAAAAAAAAGAAGCTTGATAAGCTGTCCTGTTGCCTTGGGCATTGTTGGAATTGCTCGGATGGTCTTTTTGGATTGTTGAATAACTTTATAGTAGTTGAAGCAAAAAAATGCTTCCTTGCTGGTTGTTGTCATATGGAAAGGGGAACATAGTTATGATTATGTCTGTTAAACTTGTCATGTGGATATCATGTGAATGAATGCAAGCCCTCAACAAAGAGGGAAGCTCAGCGTTGAGTATCTCAATGAGACTTGTCATAAGAATGGCAGCAAGATCCTTGGGAGGAGGATCTAGAAGTCTGGTATGTCCATGTGTATGAATGACACGGAAAAGGTGCAAGCAATGAGCTTGTATGATGAATGTTTGGCTATGTTTGTATATGCTTGAGTGCATGGATTTAATGCATTGTGAAGTTTCTTGATATGAAGACTGATATTAAGACCAAATAGATATGAATGATATTAAATGTGCAAGTGATGCACATTTATGATGTAAGAGTATATGTATACTAAAGGCACGATGGGACTGCCTGAATGAGTGAAATGTGAGGCAAGAATTGCACTTGCCAAGATTAAATGAATACCATGGATGCATGGCTGACTCCATTCTGAAGAGTCATGAAAGTTTTGTTTTGAATGATAACTTGAGGGGAATGTGTTCCATTCCCTCAGGAAAGGCTAGTATAGATAGATGAAAGAGTAAATGAGAAAGGATGCTCTGTTGTCATGGTAAAAGGCAACATGATTATGCCTTTGAGGATCGCATGAGAACAATTGTGAACAATCGTGAGTTAAATGATTTTAATGAAAAGATGTATGTGAACTGTAAAGTATACCTATGGTAGATACACATAGGCTTATGATTATGCATGTGGTTAAGTGCATCATGGATGTAAGTTAACAAAACAAGGAACATGTGTGGACAAATAATCTGGATGCATAACAAAGATGCATGTTTATATTCCTTATGGAATATTTGGTAAACAACTGGAGCTAACTCAAGGTTGAGGCCATCAAAGATAGTGATGGATATGCAATAAGGAAGTTGCATGTTGAAGGAGTTCCCTGTGTAAGGACTCTGTCAGGAGAACAAAGTCACAACCTTAATAACTGCTGAGAATTGAGCAGTGGACTGCAAGCATATATATATATATATATATATATNTCATGCATGAATGGAAGACTAACAAATGAATGTTGACCATTCTAATAACTGAATGGTAATGTGTAGAATACATAGGTTCATGATTCAATATGAACAAAAAAAAGTTTGCTATTGGAGCATGCTGATGTATCCAATAGGTTAGGGTGAGACTAACCAAGGCTTCTCAAGGAAAAGTGTAGAAAGATCCTAGTAGGGAGTAGATTGCATAAGCAAAGAAAGAGAAGAGGAGGAATACTTTCCTCACCCTAAAAAAAAAAAACTCTGAATTGTTTAACAGAGTTGTAAGCCTTAGAAGAGCAGTTGTGGAAACAAGTACAGCTAGAAAAAGGAAAATAAATAAATTAGTAAGTTTGAATGAATAGGCTTGGTTCAGCCGTGATAAGTAAAGGCAGTGAGGCCTTGGAAAATAACTCAGTTGGACTGAAAGTCCATGGCTGCGTAGAAGGAGTTGGACAAGGGAAGAGTTCCTTGACCCCTTCCTTGTTGTTTATTGTATTTCTCTGGTACGAGAGATTGATTTACTAATGAAAGTAAATGTTTTGACATCGTAGTGATGATGGTTGTATGACTGTAGAAACAATTGAGAATTGTTTGTGTTGCACTCGTGAAAACATTAAGGATAATGTGATTGAGTGCATAAAGATATGCTAGGACATATATGAAAATGTTTTATTCATTTGAATGCTATGATACAAGCATTTTTATTTTACATGACGACTAATATATTTGTGATGTATGTCATGTGTAGAGAGAAATTGGAGCTGTTGAGAAAGATAGTTGCCAATGATGGACAACCTCAAGCAGAGGATGACTATGTGAAGGTTGTTGTTAAAAGATTGTTGAAGGGACTTTGGGAGCCCCCTAAAGCACTATTGATGAGGTAAAAATCAGAAAAAGGGTGCTAGCAGCCGGAATAGGTATAAAATTGTTCATGCTTGTGTGGCATAAGGTATGGAGGGATTTGGTAAGAATCCCCTCTAAAGTATTTTAATTTCTTACTGATATGCAAATAATTTTGAGTGGCTATTGTATGCCATTGCTACCTAAGCAGGGTGAGATTCAGAAAAGAAGAATCTGAATAATAGAGAGAGGAATTCTATGTCAGTCAAGGATGAGTTATAATCCTTGCAAGAAAATGCATGAGTAAGGAGTACCATGGGTACAATGACCAACCTAGGGAGATTGGGAATAAAGGTGCTCATAGTTAGCACATTGCGTGGAATGCATTGAGGAAATGCATGTTTGCATAAGAGGGAATACAATGGATTTTCCATTGAGGAAGGAGGACCTTCCAATACTCCACTTGAATTTTGTAGTTGTTAAAGAAAAGAAAATTTCAGTGGCCATGAGTGATGGCACCTTGGTTACTAATGAAGGAAGAATGCTTGGGTGCATTCAAGAGAAACTGTTAGTTTCATATGTGCTGATTTGGGATCATGATCAACCTATAGCAGGAAGCACAGTCCCGTTGCAATAATGAACGAGAATGAATAAGCCATATGGCGAAGAGGTTGGTTGAGCTCCAACACACCATGGCAAACTGCTTGGCATAAAGTGTGGCAAACTGGAAATCAATGCAAGGGTGCATTGTGTATGAATGTGGCCATGAATATTGGCACATTGATTAAAGTCGTTTGATATTTGAATTACATTTGGAAAATTTAGTATGTTGAAAGGATGCATACGTAAATAATGATATTTCCTTTTTCTTTGTACCCTTGAATAGATGAAAATGACTTGGACTGTTAGTATGCATAGTTTTGAAAATATAAAGTGCATGAAAACTAACAATTTGTTTGGCCGAGGAATGTTGAAATTGCAGGAAGAAAAGGGTCTTGGATATGGAAGTATTGTAAGCCCATAAGGAAGACCAATTGCCTGTTGAGCCAAACTGTTATGGGAAGGAAAGTCCCATACTGGTGAATTTGATTCCTGTACGGAACATATCTGAAAATAATTGTGGAATTTGGAAATTTGTGGGTGACAGTTTTGCAAGAAAATTCTAAATTTGAAATTGAGGATAATATCTCATAATTTCTATATACCTGTGATACAGGTGAGACAAAAAGATCTGTCTAGGGAGGACAGATGAAGGCTGTCAAAGATGGAAAGCATGAAAAATGCTACTGAGACATGAGAACCCTGTGGTAAGCCATGATCGCCCTAGAATATGTTGTGTTGTGGCAACACAAGTTGGAGAGACGCGCCTCGACAGAGCAAGTCTGAGGGACACCTCAACTGTAAGGCTCAATGAAGTCTTTATAACTCTTCCTGTGCGAGAAAGCCTTGGCAAGGCAAGATGGATTGTCCGAGGGACTGTATAACAGATAAGGGGATCCCTGAGCTTGGGCTTGGAGGGTGAGTGACCGCAAGGAAGAGGAGACTTTGATAATTCTTATAAACTATTGATTGGGATCATGCACACAATGGGTATGTCAAGGAAAAACAGTGAGCTAAGATAACAAGACAACCATATGGATGCAGATCCATGAACTGCACAGACAAGTATTATGTTGGATTATGAAATTTTTCTCTTGAATTTTGAACAACAGTAAGATTTTTTCGCATGAAATTGTGATTAATATGCTTGTTGTCCAAAATTATTGAAGGCAGGTGACGAAGGCCAAGGGTCTGGAAAGGACCTGACCAAGAAAGAGGATCAATATTTCTGAAGCAGCTGAATGACAAAGGCATGACAGGTGTTACTAAGGAAGAACATTGAGGACAGTGTTCCTTTGAAGGGGGAGGGAATTGTAATACCTCTGTTTCCCCCAGCTTATAATTAATCATTACTTATGATTATCATGCTATAGCATGTGAACAATGTAAATGTATTATTGTTTAGATTGCCAAAAACTGACAGTGGGGGTGAAGCCTTGAAGTACTGGCCATGATATCACTAGAGGAAAGAGTGAGGAAACTATAGAGAGGGTTCATTATGTCAAATGACCCAAATTTTCCTTGCTGAATAATAAGTCTCATCCTGATCTCAAAGAAAAAATCAATTAATAAAAGAAGGACTAGTGGTTGAACAATCAAATACCCCAATGAATGGAAGCATGGAGGGTCTGGCTGAGGAGACAGAAAACTGTTAGCCCAAAGTACTACAAAACGCAGTTTCCTGCAGGCCCAGATTGACCCGAGTTCCTTCTGACAGAAGGAACAGGACAGGTTCAGAACCTCCCTAGGGAAAAGGGAGGGCATGCAAGAGAAGAAAGGAGATACCATTCAGAAAGAGAAAGAGTGCGTGAGGTTCTCCATCTCAGAAGAAGAATTGAAGGATTAAGCTTTTCTGGTTACTGGAGAGAACCAGAGGAGGAATTCGGTCTCTGAGGAAGAGAATCGCTGAAAGGAATGCACTAGCGTGTGCAATAGAAAGATCAGAGAACTTGTGGAAGAGTTATGAACTAGAGCATAGAAGACCCGAAACCTAGACTGGATCAAAAGAGGGTCGCGGACTTGGTGCTGGCTGGAAAGAAACCGGTGCTGGAAGGAGAGGGCATCGAGGGACAGTGTAGCTGTGAAGGGACTCTCTTTCACAGAGGAAATCCAACTGGGAAGGCATCTGATAAACCCTGTGGAGGCTCTGAGCTTAGTGGGGAAGAAGGGAGACTTCTATTGCTGCTAGAGAGGTGGAGGAGAGTAACGTCCCCGATACCGTTCTTGAGTTTGGAAAGAAAATCCATAAAACCTGACCCGAGAAGAAGGTCGTGAGCTTGATCCTGAGAGAGCACCTGATAAACCTCGCATAGGTTGTGACAGAGAGAGGATCTTTGAGAAATTTGCAAAATTTTCCCTAGTGATATCATGGCTTGGCACGGGGGTGGCCAGAGTGCTAAGAGTGAATGTCTTTGAGCCTATGGTTGGGTGGAGAGGCAAACACCCACAGTCAGTTGGCTGGTTGCAACTTGTAATAGATAAGTATTTCATATACCTTGTGCACTTGAATTGAAATGCATGATTTAAATGCTTGTATTTGTGATATACATGTACCTCCTGGATATAGGAGGGTGATGGCATGATATTATGTCAAAATGTGCCTCGCGTGAAATTGATGGTAATAATGCTTATTTTTCTTCTGCAAACTGTTGCATTTGAATGGTTGTAAGATGACAAGTTTTGGTTGCTGCGTTGGTTGGAAAATCCTTAAGGTGTTTTCCCAAGGATTAACTTCATAGTTCTAGAGTCGGGACAGACTCCACGTGACTACTATAGTCCTATTGATCCCTCGAAAATACCCTTCCCTGTTATAGAACTTGAGTTCTGTGAATGGAAGGCACTTCCTTCAAACCTAAGTTGCACAAAACGGGGAAACGTTTCTGAGTTTCCGAAACCAAGACGATACAAAACAAACCCTCAAAAAATGGAAATGTCGGGGGAAATGCCGTATATAAAAAAAATAATATATATATATATATATATATAAAAAGCATTATATTGCAAGAAAAACATAATGATACACATAAATGACATTTTAGAAGGAAAACCATGTCCATATTAACTCCCATAGATGATGAATATCATTCATTACATGATGCAAGTAGAAAAATCCAAAATTAGTCTTTATAGATGAGGCTTTACATCCAAAATCATCCTTTATAAATGAGGCTTTACATCCAAAATCAGCCTTTATAAATGAGGTTGTATGTGCTGAAAATGAAAAAAACCATGAGCTAAAGGCAACTACAATTACATATCCTAATACATATCATACTGATCCTCATCCTCATCATAAAAAATAGAACAAGATGCATGTTCAACAAAACTAGAGCACCGATAGGAAGAAGAGGCAACTTGAATTCCACTTCCACTTGCATCATCAACAATATCAAGAGCAACAAGAGAGAGCTCTAAGTCTAGGTTTTCTGCATCCACATCCCACTCTTTATGAGGCCCACTTGTATATTCTTCACCCTTGCGAGACACAAGGCGAAGGTTTGAATGCACATATACAATATTCTCAGCCTTTTGCGATCCCAACATGTTGCGCTTCACTGAATGAATGAAACTATAGGTGCTCCAATTCCTTTTTGCTGATGAAGAGCTTGCCACTTGTGATAGAATACGAGTGGTAATGCTTTGCAAATATACACCATTTGCCCCATGACAAGTCCACCATTTAATCAGGTTCATGGTGCTTCTCTCCTCCAAAGATGAGATGTTTGCAAAATCCTCTAGAATCTAGTAACAAAACAAACAAATTCCTCCCTCACCTCTGTTTGCTGAGAAGATGGAAACAACCTCTGGAAGGCTTTTTTCACTCTTGTGGCCACCTCCTTGTCCTTATGTGGGGCCTTCTTCTTCCCATTGCTTTGAGCAATGAACTCCTCATCATAAAATTTGGGATTTAGAGCATGTGCCAAAGTGTGCAATGGAGTGTTAAAGCCATTCCACCTAGTAACAATGATGAACCTCACATGCTCAACAAAATCAACCTCAACAAAAAACACAGTGGGAGCCTCCTGTATAATAATTTCCACACTTTTCTCAACCATGGTATCCATATCATCATAAATCTCTCCCAGGAAAGGTTTGTTTGTGTTTGCATCTCGGAGAAGCTCAAATGCAGGTAATGTAAACTTGAGCAAGAATTCTACCTTGCTCCACCAATCCTCATCAATCAACACCTTCTACACCATACTTCCTCTCTCTAAATCTGCCTGTCTCCACTCAGCCCAAGTCACACCCACCACCATACTCATCAATGCACTTTGACCTCAACAAGGCGGCACAACATAATGAAGTTTGAGGCATATCTTGTCTCAGCAACTTTGAGCAACTCCAATTTGGAGTATTCTCGATACATTGCTTGAGACTGGTGGTGGTTGGTGATGAATTTAATGATCTCCCTAGCTTTCCTTGTGACCTCCTTAATCCATTCAATTTTTGCCGCATTCTCTTCTAAAATGAGATTTAAATTATGGACAATGCAAGGAGTCCAAAAAATATGATGATATCTACTCTCAACAATGAAGCCTGCAACTTTTCAAATGGGTGCATTATCTGCGATAACTTGCACCACATTTGCTGGCCCTACTTGTTCAATAGCAGAAATTAAATTATTAGCAATGAATTTGCTATCTTTTACCTCGCTAGAACAATCTTCTCATTTTAAGAACATCGCTCCTGTTGGTGATGATGCAATAACATTGACCAAGGGCCTCCGGTTTGTATCACTCCATCCATCAGAGATAATGGAAACCCCTGTGTTGGTCCATGAGCTACGAACTGGTTTGAGAATATCATGAATCAATGACCTCTCTTTCTGCAACAACTCTGTTATGAGTTTTTCATAGTTTGGCCCCTTGAAACCTTGAGGAGCCTCGTTAATTGCCTTCACCATATCCTTCCAATAGGGGGATCGAACCACATTAAATGGGATGCCACATGCAAATATGGCCCTTGCCATTCTTGACTCTGTTTCTTCTCTCTTTTGGTGGTTGAACATCTTCATCAATCTGCTGTCTGCAGTTGCACCTCATCCTCCAGGGCCTTTGGATATCTCATTTTCTACCTCTAGCACCCTCCTCTTCCTTTCTTCACGAACAATCCTTGGCCCATTGCTAACACCCAAGGAAGGAGGATGCTTGCTATTGCCATGCATAGCAATCTTGGCTCTATTATCCTTAATTTTTTGAGCATCATCATGCTCTTTATGGAATTTATCCCTCACCTGCAGATCAAGAGTATGTGGACAACCTTCAATACCCTTCCCTTCATGCAAAATGTGAGACTTAACTCTTGTGTAAGAGTCCTTGAAGGTCTTATTCTTCTTGCATAAATTGCACTTCCATTCCCATGAATCTCCACCAACACCCATAGCCTTGACCTTGGTAACATGCCTCCAAAGAGGATAGTATTCTTGCTGCTTGCTTACTTCAATAGCTCTAGCGGTAGATGAAACAACACTTTGAGAAGCCATGAATGCTGCAAAAAAGAAGAAAACATGTTCACCAAACAAAACAGAAATTTGCATATTGCAAACCAAGAGAACAAAAAAATCTGCTAACTTGCTAAGCAAACATGAAATAAATCTGCTCACCAAATAGAAAAGAAATCTGCTCACTATAATCACACACAATCTCCTTGTTGCTGCTGTAGGAAGCTCCTCTTGCTAATGAAAGTGTGAGGAATGAGTGAAGCAAGTGGTTTCTTATAGCAGAGGAAGGAGATTTAGGGTTTCTATTTGCATCTAGAAATTTCTTTTTTAAATTAAAAAAAGGGTAGAAAATCAACCTCATTCTCATTGGAGAATATAGAAAATGCCATTAATAAATTTAATTCATTGTTTGGGGGCCCCACGACCCCCTTTTGTTTCCTTAATTCGCCTCTAACATGCCCGAAATGTGTCCGTATGGGCCGGTACAGCCGTTAAACGTCACCGGTCGTACCGTACGACGTTTCCAAATTGGGAAACATTGTATGGTATGGCCAACAACGTTTCCCGGTCGTACCATACTCGTATTGGCGTTTCGCCTCGTTTCCCGGGGGGGGGGGACAGGGGGGGTGCGTTTCCTGCGACTTAGCTTCAAACCAGTCGTCCAAGAGACCACGGGCTCATGCCCATGGCCTTAACCAAATCTTTGCTAAGAGTTATGAGTGTAGTCTCTAGAGCTTGACAAAGTTCAATAGGATCGGGACCATGGAACCCTTTGCCACACTCAAAAAGGAGCTAAGTTATTCAGGACTCCGGGAGTTCGGAGCTCCTGGGTGAATGAACATTGCAACGTCCTAAATGCGCTGAAGGTGACCTGTCGGACCGGTAACTTGACGGTTGACCGACAGTTGGCGGTTATTTACCCTTTATCGTGGGATTCATCCCTTGTTAAACCCCGATCCACTTCTCGATCGCGAAGTAACGTGAGCCGTAGATCTGAGGATATTCAGGATCTCCCCTGAC
>JASDQU010012659.1:360166-375779 GCA_032191745.1 Picea mariana
TTGCATAATGACTTAGATTCAACTTTGGTAGGTCCTTCAGGGTATACATAATTGATTGGATCCTTGATGTATCAGGTTATTATCAAACCTAATATATGTTTTGTAGTGAACACTTTGAGCCAATATATGGTTGAGCCGAGGAAGATTCATTAGGTAATTGCAAAACATGTGCTTCATTACTTGAAGGCAACAATACATTATGGTCTAAAGTATACATAAAAAGGTGAGTTGATGTTGCATGGGTTTGTTGATTCTGATTGGGTAGGGGATGCTAGTGATAGAAAGAGTACTTTAGGTTGTCGCTTTAGTTTGGGTTCATGAGTGATATCTTGGTTTGGAAAGAAGCAAGGATCAATGGCATTGAGTTCAACAGAGGCAGAATACATGGTAGCCAACATTGCTAGTTGTGAAGCCATCTGGTTTTTCAAGTTGATAGAAGAGTTGGCAGGTTAGATGTTGGAGCCTACTATGGTCTACTGTGACAATCAAATGTATCAAATTCTTAAAGAATCCAATATTCCATGATCGCTCCAAGCACATCGTCATCAGGTACCACTTTCTTCGGACAAGATTCAGAAAGGAGCAATGGTTCTAGAGTATGTGCCTTCATATTCATAGGTTGCATATATCTTGACTAAGCCCTTGGCAAAGGGGAAGTTCAAGATGTTTAGGGGGAGATTAGTTTGGTGGAGAACACTTTCCTCGCTAAGAGGGAGTGTTAGATTTTACCTATAGCTTTATTAGTGTTATCCCTTAAACTAGGGTGCACATAGTCCATAGCTACAGCTATTGTACTATTCAGATCCATACAACAACAAGGTACCTTCATGATAGTGCTATACAGAGAAGGATGGCACAACACTCAACAAATTAGTGCAATAGGTTTAGTAGGCAAATGGTGCAATTGTGTAGGAGGCATGTATGTGCCAATCTTAGGATATTTCCAACTTTACCATTGCAGTTCCATATCCAGTTTCAGATTTAGTAGTTCTAGTTTTGGATGGAGTTAGTCTATTATTGGAGTTTTTCTTTTGTTAAGTCTTAGCATGCATTTAGTATTATTAGAGAAAGGCGCAGGTCCCTATACCAGCTAGGGCATTTGCATGGGATTTGTTTATTTTGGATGAGGGTGTAGACCTCTAGGAGGAACCAACAGGTTTGCTTGGTGCAGTGTACCTCTAGTGTGAGGCACACTTCTCTTGGAACTCTTATTCATGCAACTAGAGTACACTAGATGTGTAAATTAGGGTTAAGGTTTGACATAGTGAAACCATTTTCTTCTTGCATCTATCCACATACATTGTGTCTTCCCTCTTCTTTCTATTCTAAAAAGGATATGCAAGGCGCACCACTGAGATGGTTAGTGAGATTTTTGGTTTTGAACTATTGCAGTGTATTTCCTTATTTTTTGTATTTAATAGAAGATAGATGTGATCGAGAGTTTAGATCTGTGTACTTGCCATTACTATTTTTCTGTAGTATGTGTTTTGTAGATTCTAGTAGTCAAAGATCATTGTTTTGATAGGTTTTAAGATTTTGAGTTACCTAGGGTTTTAGGATTATTCTTTGAGTGCAAAATTTGCTTACCATGGTCTGAAAAACCACACATAAATGTAACCCATGGCCAATTTTCTCCTATCCACCCTCAACAAAACCATAACAAGGGGCTCAACAACTTTGACAATCTCTTTTGCTCTAGACCAAAATTTGGTTTCAAAAGCTTTCTTACAAATATGTTTCCTATCATCCTCACTGCTCCATTGAGATCCAGTCCACTCATTAGAAGAAAATATCTTCCTCGAGTTATTTGTCTAGGAAATGAGAGATTGCAACATGAGGAAGTTTGTTGCAAATTTCATGATGCCAGGCCTAACAAGCTCCTTGCCCCTTGTGTTTTTCCTTATCAGGTTTAATACCCAATGTGGTTGTAGTTGTACTTAGTAATGCACTTGGAATGATCTACAACCTTACTCCAGTTTGCCTATATCTTCAAGCATGAGGATAGGTAGTGTGCAGTGCATGAAGTCCATAATATGGTTGTGTGTTTTTCCTTCAAAAACCTACTAGCAACAACATGGTTAGAGGCATTATCGGTGATGACTTGTACAACATTCTCCACCATCACGTCTGCAACCACCTCATCCAAAAGCTGAAATAATAATTGTGCATCTTTCACCTGATTAGATACATCTTCTGTTTTGAAAAACATGGTTTCTTGTGGGAAAGAAACACGGACATTAAGTATGGCACGGGAAGTTTCATCAGTCCATCCATCTGACATGATGGTACATCTCATTTTGGTCCATGATTCTTTATAATCCTTCAAGTAATCATTTATGGATGCAACCTCATTTTGTAGAGTGTCCCCCTGATGTCATGAAAACTAGGAACTTTGGATCCCTTACTGCATGCAACTCTGGCATCTAACATATGCTGGTAATATGGTGATCAGGAAGTGTTGAAAGAGATATCTACATCATACCACCATCTAGCCATGTATTTGAAAGTTGATTCCTTGTATTGTTTCTTCCAATGGTTATCAATTGTGCACTAAGTGCCAGTGGTAGGGGTGGAGGTGGGTGCAAAAAAATCATAAATCTTCTTCCTCTTTGGTGGAGGTTTTTCATGAATTGGAGCAGCATATCTAAAGGGATCACTAGCAGAAGGGTTAGTGGAGAAGCCTTAAAAACTAAGGTTGCCTACAGATGCAATCTCTTTCCTTCTCCATATCTCATCTTCGATCTCTTTCTGCTCTCTATTTTCTGCTATATATTCCTCAATAGAAGCTAGCATTTCCTGTCTAATATTCGGGTCAAGTTGTCCATGTTTGCTTTTTGCAAGGGTTTCTATGCAGATATATATGATGAGATTCTGGGATTCTCAGCCTCCCACAAGGAGAAGCTGTCCCAGATGGAGCCACTGTTATCACTGGATTGAACAGGGAATTTCCAAGGTGATTTTCAGTGTGATTGTGAAGGGTAAAATTACCGGGCATAAGGAGATTGACAGTTTTGCATGATGAAGATGTTTTTTAACATGATTTCAGTTTAGATCAGCATTCTATTCTGTTTTCTCTCAGCTATTACATTGTGGAGGTTAAACACCATATCTCAGTTTTAATACAACATGTTAGATTGCCAATTCCGTTTCAAGTTCATTAGCATGAAGAACATCATTATCACTGCCTATCTTCTGGAGATAACTTATAAAAGTCTAGTGCTCAATAGCAGCAAGTAAAGTGCCCTACAATAAGTTTTTCTAGTGTTGAAAATAGGCAGTAGACCCATTGCTTTTCTCTTTGTTCAATGGTATGAGGAGTGTCGTTCATAAAAGAAGGTGCTTCTAGCAATAAAGCATATCTATTTGCTCTAGTAAAGACTGCCAACTATGAAATGGATGGTGCTGCTGTTAGAGAGGAACAAGTTTAGGCAGGAAAAATACATTGCTATTCCTGTCTCTATGATGTTGCTTCCATTATGAGGATGATGTTTTTTTAGGAGAGAAAAACACTCGGAATAATTGCTATTTCTAAGAGACAAAGGTGCTACTTTTGAAGAACTTTAGTTTCTGATGCCTTTGGCAGATAAGCACCCATGTATTTACTAATTTAGAAAGGTGGGCGCCATCTTTCCTTGCATACAACTGTTATCAAGTCGGGTATCTATTGCTGTTTGGGATTAAGTCAAGCACTGCCTCTCATGCCAAATTTAACTGCATTTTGTGCCAAAAATATTCCTGTCTTGTGAATGGATAAGACAAGGAAGGGTGCTGCCCTTTAGTCCCTAAATTCAGTACATAAGCAAATAAAGGAGGGGCGCTGGCTTCTGTGTTAAAAGAAGCGCTGTATTTCCCTGATTTGGAACTTCATAGTTTGGAAAGAGAAGACTGCTTTTGTGCAAGTTTTGAGAAGATTTTTCATGATAAAAGAGACCTTGAGGCATCTGGGCAAAACCATTGGTGCTTCTTGAGTCCTTTCCCTGCTTCTTGCTCTTCCATTCGCATGCTTCACACTTCCTGTGCCTTTCCTGTCAAGTCCTTGAGTTCACTCAAGATTTGGTGTTGGTGGCTCCTGTATATCGTTCACACCATTGTTGAAAAGATCATCATTGGCAAAAAATCGGCGAGGGTCTGGACTCTGGAATACAACTTCTTGGCAACATCAGTGAAAAAATCGGCAAAGCACTGCAACCATTAAAAAACACAAGACAAATAGAGTGCTTCAGCAGTGACTTTATATCTCCTCAAGTTCTTTGTGATGTCATTCTGATATTATCAGACTTTGTATCAGCAGCTTTGTTAATGAAGAACGTTATAATAGTGGTGGTCAATTACCTTGTGTTGAATGAATTCATTTATTTGGTATGAAAATTTCTGAGTTGATGAGATTCGAGTTTGTACTGTTTGCCTTGTTAATTTTCTCTTAGCTTCAACTTTTTGACTCCATACCGATTGGACTTAATGCACCAGTCACAATTTGATTTGAAAAGATTATTAGTCACTGTTTAAAGTATTTTTATGTTGGTTTAGAGCATATAAGTATTGTTAGGGATACCCCCCTAGGATCAGCAAGCACTGATCCTGAAGAGAGAGGAACAGTGTTGATAGCAGCAACATAGTTTCTAGGCTGCCATCTGGAACCCTCAGGCATCATGCAGGAGATCAATCTGGGTGATAACACTGAACAATTTCTTTATATTATATTTTTAGGTAAATTTTTCCATTTAATCAAGAATGAGTATCTCTGGTCAGTGGTAGCTAATTTTCCATGAGACCATGTAATATTTTGAGAATAATGAGAATGCTGAATTCAACATGAACTGTATGTATGGTGGTAGGTATCTGTATTTTAGACAGCCTGTTGATAATAATTTTTCCTTGTTGAGTGCTCTCAGACAGTAATCAGCCAATATATGGATTTCCAACCAAAAAAGGGAAATTGTTACCTTGTTAAGCAATTTGTACAGTGATGCTTAGATACCAGTATCTTCATTAAAGTCGAAATGCAAGATTATATTGTCATAAAAGTGAACAGTAACCTCAGCTATATTGCATGGAAGATGGAGACCTGTATATCAAATTGAAAGCTTTATCATTTTTGAGTTCTCCTATCTTTAAAAATCATCTTGTCTTCTAGGATTTTATCCATGCTATATCTGCAGTTATAGGCAGTCTTTAGCTTTCTGATGCATCTAATGTCAGAACAGAAGTGTGTTGGTGACAGTGACCGAGTGGTCGTAGATTGATTCAGAATCATCTGGTTGCATTGGCCTTCAGGAACTGAAGGAAATCCCATGTCATAGACAGAATATGAGACGTCAGTGAGTTCTATTTTTCATGCTTGTTTCCCTTAGAGTTGGCTGGGACCTACGTCTACAATATTGTGATTCCTTGCCTTTACCTGTAAAAATCTACCTTCTGAAATCCCTGGTACTGACCCTGTTAGGATAAGGAATAAGGTGCTGTTTGTTTTCCTTTATGTAGTTTCCTGCTTGCAAACTTCAAGCTCCTCATTGTTCACTCTTGTAGGGATTTTTGTGTTCTGGTCAATCTCCTTTTTATTGTAAAATTAAATTGCACACACATCTGGGATAAATTAGGAGTTCACAGTGCATGAATAATCACTGCATTTATTCTGATTGAAGCTACAATTTTCTCTTTTTACTTTGACTGAACATTTTTAATTATTTTTAAATTTTGGACAATTGAAGAACTAGCTCCACTATATTGTAATCAGAAAATGACCCCATATAGTGATGTATAGTGGATAATATATTGGGAAATCAGTTCAACGTTGCCAGTGGTTAAATCTGAGTCAACAATATCTCGACCAAACTCCTGATTTTAGTTATTGAAGTTATAGTGATAGCTCCATCTGACCTCCTTTGTTTCATTGTTGCAGGAACTCCAGCCAGCAACATAGTGGGGCACATATTGAGTAACAGAGAATGCATTTATTTTCAATGTGGGCATTTCAAATAATTGACACACATACCTTTCACCCGCCCACCACCCACCCTCCCTGGGGTTGAAGGTGTGTGTGAGTGTGAATTCTTTCACCCTGTAGCTACTGAAAGAAGATTATGCTCGACAATTTGTGAAGGGGTTAGTGGGTGCTATTAGTGAGTTGCTCGATGAATATGGGGATAATTTATTTAAGAATAGGAGGATGGAAAATAGAGCAGATCAAAATAGTTTGAGTCAACTGAAGTTGACTGTTAGTTTTCAAAGTGTTGTTATGCTTATTTTGATTTCAGGGTACATAGTCATTAGTTTAAGTCAACATCTGAAAATAGCCGATCACACAAGTTTTGGTCAACTGAAGTTGACTAGGTTTTCAAAATGTTGTTATTCTTATTTTGATTTCAGGGCACATAGTCAACAGTTTGGATCATCATGAAATAGCCGATAAAAACAGTTTGGGTCAACTGAAGTTGACTGTTAGATTTTCAAATTTTCATTCTGCTTATTTTGATTTGAAGGTAGATAGTCAATAGTTTGGATCATCGTGAAATATTCAATAAAAACAGTTTGGGTCAACTGAAGTTGACCAGTTTTCAAAATGTCGTTATGCTTATTTTGATTCGAGGGGACATAGTCAACAGTTTGGGTCATCACGAAATAGTCGATCAGAACAGATTGGGTCAACTGAAGTTGACTGTTAGGTTTTCAAAATGTTGTTATGCTTATTTTGATTTGAGGGTACATAGTCAACAGTTGGGGTCAACTGAAGTTGACTGATAGGTTATCAAAATATCATTATGCTTATTTTGATTTGAAGGTACATAGTCAACAAAAGTTGACTAGTGCAAATGAATGTTTACGTACTCTGAATGTTTAAGAATATATGAGAGAAAGATTTAGAGTTTGGATAAGTGATATATAAATTTGTAATGTTGTTCACATGTTTCCCAACTTTGATGCATCATGTTTGTGAATTGTGAATCTTATCATAGACTTGTTTTAATCTATATCAATGTAACAAATACGCATCGAAATAAGTCCTTTCCTGCACACACAATTTGAAAGAGAATATTAATGTAAAACAAAATTCCAATCATGTGATATGCCACTGTGGTAGTAAGATTTGTAATTATTATGGGCATCACATAGATAACAATCACAAGCTAAGAAAGGCTTACAAGGCAAGACATATGAAGTTGTGAACCATCACATCAACCCAATGACTTCCATCAAAAAACTAACTTTAAGATTAGCAAAAAGATTTTGGTGCTGGCAATGCCTGATAAACCACCTTTTTCTCACAATTAATATCAGATTATTTGCTACTTACCCACAATTTGAAAGGGAGTATTGATGTAATTGATTGCAAATAGAGAACTCTTGGCGCTTAAATTTCGTCCCTTTTAATGTTTTGGCAATATTCATTATTATCATGAGTAGTAAGTTTGTGTATTTGAGAATGAAAGGATAACAAATTTCATTTTGGTCACTTTGTTGCTATTTGGATTTATGTTGGGCAATCCAATTTATTGGCGCAGTGTCAAGCCTTCATTCTTTGAATAATGAAGGCCTTCTCAACAACTTGCAAATAACGTATTACTATTATTATTATATCGTTGAAGTTGTTGAAGTTTTTTTTCATGGATATTGGTATTACTATTTTTGTATGGAGTAACCTAATCTCTTAATAAATTAGGTCTCTTTCCATGAAAGAAAACTTCAAGGAGATGATAAGAATCTAGAAGAAATTTTAGGAATGAGGAGAGTTCTACCATTAATTATTAGAGCATATATATCACATCAAACTGCTGTATAAACTAGTCTAATCTAAAATTACTAACTGAAAATTAAAAATGAAAAATTTAAATTCTTATGCATATACAATGAATGATATTAAATATTATATAATATTTACTATGAATATATAACATATGAAAGTAGGATAAATAATCTCTCATTAATATATGATAATAATGTATATAATAATAATATATAGTAATAATAATTTATAATAATATAATATAATTAATAATTATAATATAATGCATTATAATTTTTATTATATTATATGAAAGTACTATGAATATATAACATGAAAGTAGGATAAATAATCTCTTATTAATATATGATAATAATATATATAGTAATAATAGTTTATAATAATATAATATAAATTAATAATTATAATATAATGTATTATAAATTTTATTATATTATGTGAAAGTGACCGCTGCATTAGAAGAAATTTCAATATAATAATATCGAACATATAAACATATAATATAGTCATTATAAAATAAATTAATAACTACAATAAAATAATATTATGAATACTTACATAAGCATGTTTATTAACTAATATATAAAACTTATATTTATATAATACTACAAATTAAAATTATATTTATATAATACTATAAATTAAAATTAAAATGTATAATACAACTTTATAATTCTATAAATTATATAATTCTATAATATTAAAAATCAATAATTATATTACAATAATAATAATATATAATAATATAAATTATATAATTAAATAATATTAAAAATTAATAATTATATTACAATAATAATAATATATAATATATTATTATATAATAATGTAATAATAACAATATATATATAATGGAAATACACATTATTAATTATATATAATAATAGTGGAAGTATAATAAATAAATGATAATAGATATTATACAATAAATGATTTAAGTACTAATAACAAAATATTTTATATTTGGTGTTTTAAAAATAGTTAACATATCTTTAAATGATTTCATCGAGATCTTAACTAAGATAAGGTATACATATGATTAAATATTGTCAAATAGAAATATGATAATCATTTTTTACTTTTATATGTTCAACTCAACCATTATTGTTGATTACATTCTTCGAAATTCTATTGGTTATTGAATTTCTAACTCAACAAGCACGATTTTTCTTATAAGGCCAATTACACATCAAAATGCCACACTTAAATATATCACCCTAAGTGTCGTATGCACCTTGGTAAGTGTCACAAGTGTCGTATGCACCTTGGTAAGTGTCACAACTGTCGTCAAGTGTTGTATGCACCTTACTAAGTGTCACATGCACTTTTCTATGTGTTTATATGTGTTTTAACCACTTGAAACCATCAAAGAACATTTTCTATGATCTGTATTAAGTCATATTGGAGGAAGAAACCCATCATTTCAAGGCTGGAAACACACTTTTTACTTGAAAAAAACGATCCTTTTTTGGGCATTTTTGAAGGGTAGCGCTCCCTGGCCATGCTAAGGGAGTGCTACCCCATATATCAACTCCCCCTTTACCTTATTTAGGGAGCGTTGATCTAGGATCAACACTCTGTCTCTAACTATATGGGAGTGTTGATTTTGGTTATAGGAAAATTTGGAGAATCTCGCCTCTTTTTGAAGGCCAACTCTTGGAGATGAGGTTGGTTTGGATCGAATGCTATCCTATGGCACTATCCTAGGATTAGATCCTAACCTAAAGGAGTCATATCCTCAACTAATCCCCAAATATACTCATGGTGGTTGAGCCTCCCAAGACTATAAAAAGAGGCCATTCCAAGGTGAAGAAAAAATAGACATATATATCAAACTTATGATCTTGGGATTCATGCAAGGGTCTGGATGATGAGAGCTTGGAGGAGTGCTGCATCATCATCCATGTTTGTAAGCATTCTCTTTGGGTTCTCATTTTAATATACTTGGCCTATTTCCTTCTAGTATGTGTTTACATGTGCTTGACTATGCTTGTCTTAATCTTCATAGATCGATTGATTTTATCTAATCCATTAGATTAAGAGATAGTCGTTTGTTTCTTGTTGTCCATTGTAGGTATTGTTTGGAACTCGCGAATTGGAGCAACTTGGACAAACGTCGTAAACAAGGTACATCATACTTCTCCTCCTCTCTTTTTCGATGGATAAAATGAATCTATAGGAATGGTAGTGTTCAAAGGTAATTTTTTGTCTTGGTAGAGGGGTATGTACTCCAAGGGATAGTTCACTTGTCTGCAGGGGAATACTTCTGTAACAAAAATTGACGACTCCACTAGGGAAGGACATTAACTTATCTTTCCTTGGATCGTCTGAGCTTTTGCCCACCTTTAGATATTATTTGTTGTGATCTACTTCCCTTTCTCTCTTCTTCATTGAAGATTTCACAGAGTTTTTGGCAAAGTTTGTAATGTTCCTAACTTGGCTTGTTTGGGAAACAATGATAATCTGATGTATCTACTGTAGATAATTCATTGTTACAACATATATATGACTATATAGATGATAAATGAGACAAACGAATGCAAATCTTATATTATGATATCTCTGTGAGTACAATGTCGAATGCGGATGAATAAAAACGAATCACTCGGCTAGATCAAATGAAAAAAGGATATTAGTTGAAATACAATAAGAAAACTAAATGATAATACTCAATAATAGATGAACACTGGAGGATCAATGGATGAACTGAAACTATGGCAGCTCGCATGGTAACTACTGAAAGTCTGGAAAGTTCGTCCTAGTGGCTAAACTTCTCAGAATGGCCTGGAAACTGTCCCAAATGGTGCACCCTTCTCTATCCCTCAGTCCTATTGACTAAATGACCCCTCTGTTGGTGTGTCTGGACCCCAGATGGATCCCCCTGGGGGAATGCACCCCTCTACTACTAGAAAACTGCACCCTAGTGATTCCACCGTCAAAATCAGCTGAGATGTGTCTCAAAATGATCGCCTTGGCCTACTGTGAAATGGGTCAAAAGGATTTCCCTGGATCTGATCTGGTGATTGCTCGGGAACCCCAAATGTGTCCGCCCAAAGTGTCGCACTCCCAATGTTTATAAAATGTGCCCCAGATGATTCCTCCGTCGGAATCTGATGAGGAACCAGGAAAAAAATGTGCCTTGCCTTCCTCTCAACTGGGTCGGAGGGGAATCTCTGAACTCTCCTTGGATGGGACAAGTCGATCCACTGAACCTCCACAGAAGCTGCGCCCTCACCCTGAATAAGTGCACTCTTGCTGCTGGAACCTGTGTAACTGTTGTTGAAGAATGATGGAATACCCAAATGATCTTTCCGGTGACTAGGGTGTGTTTGTCAACAATGAAATCAACCAATTGGTGTCTTCCTCCTGGAATCCACTGAACTATCTCTCTTGAGATGCGCCTCTCTCCTCACTGACAAGTCAAAATCTACATAATGATGAATTAGGTCGTTGAACCTTCTCTTATAGCTTCCCAAAACCCTAATTCACTGCTGACTGCTAATTTGAGCTCGTCTATTCTATTTTTAGCTCAAATTGGCTTAAAAGCGCTTTTAGCCACTTTTAGCTTAATGTCACTTTTTGAATATAACACCTTTGACTGGAGCGACCTCTAGTAACCTTGTTTACTCCTTTTTGGCCCTGGCTATAGTCTAATGGGGTGGTTTATACCATTAAGCCTCCTCTCTGGATCTCCTATTTGGAAAGAGACATTACAGTCCTCCCTTCTCGAAATTGCTTGTCCTCAAGAAATACCAATTCAAGGTGCTGTAACACCTGCTCGCTCTCCCAAGTAGTGTCCTCTACTAGAATCCCTCTCCATCTGATCACACACTCTATGATGACCCTGCTCCTCATTTTTCTCTCTTGGAACTCCAGTACCTCCTCCGGAACCAACTCCAACTTTCCCTCATCCAATGGGGGAAGCTCCTTTGATGTGCTGATGAATTGTCCCACTGCTTTTTTGAGCCAAGATACGTGGAACACGTTATGAATCTTGCTCCCCTCTGGAAGCTCTAGCTCATAAGCAACCTCACCTACTCAGCACATGATTCTGTAAGGGCCATAAAATCTGGGCTTGAGCTTCTCGGCCCCACTCTTTTTCAGAGATGATTGTCGGTAAGGTTGGAGTCTCAAGAAAACCAAATCCCCAACCTCAAAGTTGCGCTCTATCCTATGCATGTCTGCACTCATCTTCTGTCGGTTCTCTGTCGTCTGCAGTTTCTCTTTCAACAACTTGAGAATCTCCTGACTCTTTGTGATCCAATCCTTGGCCTTGGGGGCTCTTCTCTCCCCGAAAACCAAGTCTACCAAAGTGGGAGCATCATATCCATACAATGCTCGGAAGGGTGTCATACCAATGGACACGTGGAAAGTGGTGTTGTAGCAATGCTCTCCTAAATGTAGCGACTTGACCCATGTTCTCTGTTGTCCCCCTACATAGTTCCTCAAATATCCTTCAACCCACTTGTTGGCGATCTTGGTCTACCCATCTGTTTGAGGGTGATAGCTGGTGCTGGGTGTCAACTCTGTCCCCACCAATCTAAACAACTCCCTCGAGAATGTCCCAGTGAACTGACTGTCCCTGTCACTAATGATGTTCCTCGACAATCCATGAAGTCTGAAGACCTCCCTGAAGAATAAATCAACTACCTGAACTGCATTGTACTTTGTTGGTATGGCATAGAAGTGAGAAAACTTGTTCAATCTGTCGACCACTACATAGATACATTCCTTACCCTGGACCTTGGGTAGGCCCGTGATGAAGTCCATCGATATACTTTCCCATTTCTTCTTTAGAATGGGAAGTGGTTGGAGTAGCCCCGTTGGAAGAGTATGATCTGACTTGTTTCGCTGGAAAGTCACACACTCACTGATGTTTCTCATAAAGTCTTGTTTGAGGCCCTTACATGAGAACTTCTCCCTGATCTATCTGTAGGTTTTGAAAAACCCCTAATGGCCTGCTAGTGGTGAATCATGAACTGCTGTGAGGATCTTCTTCTTGAGCCCCTAATTTGGCACTAAGTAGACTCTATCCTTATAGAATATGACATCATCAATGACCCTATACCTGTCATCCTGTATCTGCCCATCCATAACCTCACAAGGGAACTTGTTCTTGGAATATTCCACTAACAAGTGGGATTTCCAATCTGCTGAAATCTCCATCAAAGAACATGTCGTAGGTCTCCTCGATAGTGCATCGGCCACAATGTTATTCTTCCCCTTAACATACTCTATGTAGAAGTTGAATGCATGTACCTTTGTCACCCATTTCTGCTGGCGCTCACTGAGGTCCTTCTGCTCAAGGAACTACTTCAAGATGTTGTGATATGTTTTGACCACAAATTTGTTGCCCACCAAATATTGTCTGAATTTGGTCAAGGCATGCATGATTACCAGCATTTCATTGTTATATATGGAGTACAACCTCTCGGGCTGACTGAGCTCCCTTCTCTCAAATACGATGGGGTGTCCTCCCTGCATCAAAACTGCCTCGATACCCTCGTTGGATGCATCACACTCTAATACGAATGGCATAGTGAAGTCTGGTAATGATAACACTGAACATGTGCCCATCACTTCCTTCATGTGATCGAAATATTTTTGTGACTCATTGGTCCAGATGAAAGCCCCATGCTTGGTGAGATCCATCAGTGGTGCTCCAAGCTAAGAAAACCCCCTGACAAACCGCTTGTAATAGCTGCATAGACTAAAGAAGATCCTCAACTCTGTCATGTTCCTGGGCGTTGGCCAATCCAGAATGGCCCTGATCTTCTCCTAGTGTACCTGTACCCCCTATGCACTGATGATGTGGCCCAAGTGAAGTAGTTCTGTCATACTGAACTCACACTTGGACTCTTTGACGTATAATGATTGTGCCTCCATGATGCTCAAAACCTCATCTAAGTGCCTAATATGCTCCTGCCATGTCTTGTTGTAGACCAAGATGTCGTCGAAGAAAACCAACATCGATTTCCTCAACTAATCCCTGAATATGTGGTTCATGCAAGACTGAAATGTAGTTGGTGCATTAGTTAGCCCAAATGGTATAACCAGAAACTCAAAATGTCTAAAGTGACACTGAAATGTCGTCTTCTCTATGTCTTGCTCTCGGATGCTGATCTGATGATACCCAGAGCGTAGATCAATCTTTGAGAAGAAAATTGCCTCATGCAATTCATCCATCAACTCGTCAATGCGAGGGATAGGGTATCGGTTCTTTATGGTTTTCTTGTTCAAGGCCCGGTAATCAATGCACATCTTCATGGTACCATCCTTCTTCATAACTAAGACAACTAAAGAGGCGAATGGGCTGTTGCTCGTTCTGATGTGCCCCATCGCTAGCAATTCCTTAATTGCTTTCTCTATCTCATCCTTGAACCTCTTAGGATGACGATAGGGCGGTGTGATCATAGGTTTGTCCCCCTCCTCCAACTCAATGGTGTGCTCAAACCCCCTGACAGGTGGTCTCCCTAGTGGAATCGACCCAAAAACCTGTTGATTTCGTCCCAACAAATTCCTAATCTTTGTATGATTCTATTGTCGACCCTCTGAATCCTTCAACGTAGTGATCAAGAACTTTGCGGCACATGGTACCTCCCCATGTTTGAATATCCTCTCCATCCTCTTGGCCGAAATCGTCATGGGTGCTCTTGTTGACATGCTTCTTAGAACAACCTTCTTTCCATCACGGTCTCTGAACCCCATCTCCAAGGTTTGGTAATTGGTGGCGATTTTTCCCAAGGTGATCATCCACTGGACTCCCAATACCACATCTGTGTCAGATAGGTCAACCACATAAAATGTGTCTCTCACTGTGTAGTTGCCTAACTTTATCTCCAAGTCTAGAACTCTGTCTAGACACTTCACTGTATGGCCATCTATTACTGCAACATCAAACCCTTCAAACTCCTCTATTTGAAGTGACCATCTCGATACCAATGAAGCGCCAATGAAGTTGTGGGTGGCCCCACCATCTATCAGGGAAATTCCCCATTGCCCCTGAATAGTCCCTATGATCCGGAGGGCATCATACCTGGGAACACCAAAAAGGGTCTCTATGACTCCTCCCTTTGTTGGTTTCCGTCTGTTAGCCTGCTCATGAGGCTGTGGAACTACCGATGGGTGGGCCTCTGCCGGTGTCGGTGGTCTACGGGGAGGTTGCTCCTCCACCTGTGTCGAATCCTCCTTTGAGCTAGTGCATCCACTGTCCTACTCCTCCTCCTCACTGTCCACACTATCTGTTGCCACCTCAATATAATGAATCTCTCCCTTTCCCATGCACCTGTGGCCTGGGACCCAAGGGTCTTTGCAGTTGAAGCAAAACTTCTTCCTCATAAGCTCTTGCCTTGTCTCTCATCCAGCTTCTCCTTGCCCTTCCATTCTCTCTGGAATGGCTTCCTGTCGCGCCTTCTATGGTACGAAGGGTTTGGAAAAGGGTTTAGTTTTTGGCATTGAGTCTGCCAAATCTCGAGTGTGTAGAATGGCATCCTGTGAGGTGTGAGGCCTGTATGCCTTCACCCATCCTCTCAAAGGCTCTGTGAGTCCCTCTGTGAATAACATGATCATCCTGGGATTTGATATATCTGTCACTTCCACTGCTACCCACTGAAACTCCACGATGAACGCCTCTGTTGTGCCAGTTTGTCTCAACTAGGCTAGATCCTTGAAGTGGATCTCGGGATCCCTCTTGTCAAACTTGTCCACGAGTCTCTATGTGAACTCCCTGTAGGAGGTGATGTGATTGTGACCCAACGTCACCAATCCATGATGCCACCACTCGTGTTCCTCACCCTCCAAGTGTAGGGTAGAGAAATTTATGGCCTCTGTCTCGGCCATCTGGTTGATCTTGTAGTATGTGTCTATCTTTTG
>JASDQU010012659.1:387922-398382 GCA_032191745.1 Picea mariana
ATCCTTGTGCAAGTTTGTGATAGGAATATTCCTAACACTATAATAGACGAAGGTGCTTCTGTTAGCATCTTATCCACAAATGCTTGGCAAAATTTTGGTTCCTCGCAGCTTGCGCTTGTGACTCAGAATCTTTTAACCTTTGACATAAGAGTTAGTCAACCTTTAGGGATCCTTCCTTAGTTTTCGGTTACTTTGGGAGGAAAATGGTCTACATCGATGTGATGGTAGTTCATGACCCCTTGGAATTTAACTTGCTCCTCGGGCAAGACTATGTCGACGTTATGAGAGATTTTGTGCCACTCTCTTTTGAGTGATATGTTTCCCTCACAACGGAAACATAGTAACGATCTAACAACTTTCATTCATTGACCCTCATCTGATGGTCAACCATCCGCCTTCCTTGAATGGTCCATACATGCCAACAATGTCCGACCTATAGCAGGTCAATTATGTAACGACCTGCCCTATGCGTTCAACCCTGCATGAGAGGAAAAATATCCCTTCTCTTGGCTTAGATCCGGTAGTTGACATGGTCATCTCTTCGATAGGGATATTAGAGCCGGATCTCCCTACTCTTAGCTAGGTCGTCAACATGTATTCCTTTCGGAATGTTTTTCTTCCATCTAGCGAAGATCTCCTAGAATCCATGGATGACGTTTGTCCCTTGACATGTATTTATTCCAGAGCATTGTCCTCTTGGAAGCCATGATCAAGGAGAGGTTTTGAGCATAGTTTTGCTTCTCTGTGGCAAACTCGTTAAAAAATGAAACAAAGGTTTTGAGCATAGTTTTGCTTCTTTGTGGCAAGCTCGTTAAAAAATGAAACAAAGGTCTTGAGCATAGTTTTGCTTCTCTATGGAAAGTTCGTTAAAAAATGAAACAAAGGTCTTGAGCATAGTTTTTCTTCTATGTGGCAAGCTCGTTAAAAAATGAAACATAGGTCTTGAGCATATTTTTTCTTCTCTGTGAAAAGATCGTTAAAAAATGAAACATAGGCCTTGAGCATAGTTTTTCTTCTTTGTGGAAAGCTCGTTAAAAAATGAAACATAAGCTATGATCATAGTTCATTGTCTCTATTAAGCTTGTTAAAAAATGAAACATACCCCCCTCCATTACAATCGATTCTCACTCTGGATCGAGTACTTGAACCTTATTTTGCTCCGGCTAGTGAAAATGTTTCCATTAGTAACCAAAAACCTAAACGAGGAAAGAAGAATATTTTCCAAAGGAAACGATGCTTAGGGGGAAGGTATCCAGCCTCTGGACATCATGCTGGAGCAAAACCGTTAAATTCTACCAAAGAAGCTGGGGGAAAACTACCTCTAGAGAGACACACTGCTAGGAGTGAGCCTCATTTGAAGGTCATTCCCATCGTAATGTAGTGGTATTTTTCTAGAACGATCTTAGTCTTTGTTCTTTCTTGTGCTCGTAAATACATGAGAATAATTTACCAAGCTTAGTCTTTGTTCTTTCTCGTGCTCATAAATACATGAGAATGTGATAGAGTATACTTTTATCACATTTGCAGACTCGTAAAGGTTATACAAAAAAGGAACCCCCTGGAGTTTTGTTTAAACTCTTTTCAGACTCTCTAAACATGAAAAGATTGTCGAGTGATCTTGATTCCTTTCACACTCGTTAAAATGTTTGAATGAGCGTCTTTCGAGTGATAGTTTATCTCTTTTTCATCCTCGCGATACTAATTATGAAAAATGAACACTCTAATCAAGCATTATTAGAAGAGTTCTCCCCTGTATTGTTTTAAACATTTTTCAGGCTTGGGAGACTAAATTTTTGAAAAATTCATCCATGGAGTCTCCTTTAAGTTCTTTTAAGACTCTCTAAACAGGAAAAACCATCAAGTTTTCCTTCTCCAGACTCGCTAAACTACACATTGAATGACCGATATGGGAATGAACCCTTACTTATTCTAGTTCGTTAAATAAAGGAGAGGAACTTACCGAAGGTGAGTTATATCGAGCATGTGTTACCCTCCTCGAGATCGTTAAATGAAAAATAGGGACTCATCTATCTGGGTGGGGGGAAAATTGGAGGAAATGGGTAAAGTTTTTGGGAATCCTTTATGGCAACTATTTTCTCCCTTGAACATGGCACATGTTTGCATCTTGTATTATAGTTGGGTAATCCGCTTGTCTCTGAGTCATACGGGTTCCATGTGTCACCATACTTTTTTATCCAGTCGAAGAGTGCTCTTATTGCCGTCACATTACATTCTTGGTTCTCGTTGAGTCAATGTTGCCAAGTCATTTTTCCTGCCTCATTATGTTCAAGGGAAGCTTCGCTTCAAAACATCCATCTACAGTATTTCCAGTTTCCATTTCCTATGTCAGTCCATACTCATTTGATTCACCATATTACATCACTTTCTTATGTCAGTTTCATGTCGATGATGGGGGTTACATCAAGTGCCTCCTTCGACGAGTCTTTTTTTGTCGACTTCAACACATCATCCGAGAATTAGACTTAGAAATCAGTTAGTACCTTGGGACCTGCATGCCTCAATGGTAGGCTTCCTCGTTTCCGACAGTAGGCTTACAACATTGACCTTTGATCGGATGATTCCACGAATGTTCGACCTCAACTCATTTATTCACATTCGTTGGAATGTACTAGGATACCTTGGGAGTCATTGACATCATTGGTGATTTTCCTCGCACTTGTTAACGATTTACCTCAATGATCAGTAGTCAAGTGGTTTCTACCATGTTCGACATCAAATCATTTATTCACATGGATAGATTCGTACCACATTGGGATTAGGACAAAGACCCTGGGTTGAGCATTCACCCTGTTATCTTCTTTGCTTAGAATGCAAATGAGATCATTTGAGCATGATGATATATATATTGTCACATAGATCCACATTGTATTGGTCCGTTGCTATGTTTTATCATCTCGTAGCTCCACTGTGTATTTTTCGTGGCTATGATCAATTCATGTCATGGAGGTATGGATCCACATTGTATCTCTAGTGGACATATCCTTAGTCAGTGTTTTTTATGGATCCACAGTGTATTGGTCGGCGGTCGTGCTTTGAGTCATCTCACATTCCGAGCATAGGTATGTTTGTCTCGAAAATGGAACATATATTAATGCTATTTGATGATTGTTTGCATCTTTTGCCAGGTTCTCCAAATCCACACCTTTGCATTGAATAGTTGTAAAGTGTTTTGGCCATTGGTTTCTCTTCTGACCTTACACTTTAGGGGGAAATCTATTACACATCAAAATTCCACCCTTAAGTATCTCACCCTAAGTTTCGCAAGTGTTGTATGCACCTTGGTAAGTGTCGCAAGTTTCGTCAAGTGCCGTATGCACCTTACTAAGTGTCACATACACTTTTCAATGTGTTTATATGTTTTTTAACCCCTTGAAACCATCAAAGAAAATTTTCCATGATCCCTAAGTCATATTGGAGGAATAAACTCATCATTTCAAGGTTAGAAACACACTTTTTACTTGAAAAATCGACATTGTTTTGGGCATTTTTGAAGGGTAGCGCCCCCCTGTTTATGATGGGGGTGTGATACCCCATATATCAACTCCCCCTTTACCTTATTTAGGGAGCGTTGATATAGGATAAACACTCTGTCTCTAACTATAGGGGAGAACTGATTTTCGTTAGAGGAAAATTTGGAGAATCTCGCCTCTTTCTGAAGGCCAGCTCTTGGAGATGAGGTTGGTTTGGATCGAATGCTATCCTATGACACTATCCTAGGATCATATCCTAATCTAAAGGAGTCATATCCTCAACTAATCCCCAAATCTACTCATGGTGGTTGAGTCTCCCAAGCTTATAAAAGGAGGCCATTCCAGGGTGAATAAAAGACAGACAAACATATCAAACTTATGATCTTGGGATTCGTGCAAGGGTTTGGATGAGGAGAGCTTGGAGGAGTGTTGAATCATCATCCATGTTTGTAATCATTCTCTTTGGGTTCTCATTTTAATATACTTGGCATATTTCCTTCTAGTATGTGTTTACATGTGTTTATCTATGCTTGTCTTCATCTTCATAGATTGATTGATTTTATCTAATCCATTAGAGTAGGAGATAGTTGTTTGTTTCTTGTTGTCTATTGCAGGTATTGTTTGGAACTCACGGATTGGAGTATATTGGAAAAACGTTGTAAATGAGGTACATCATACATCCCCTTCTTCTGTCTTTTTGGATGGATAAAATGAATTTATAAGAATGGTAGTGTCCAAAGGTAATTTTTTGTCTTGGTAGAGGGGTCTGTATTCCAAGGGAAAGTTCACCTCTCCGTAGGGGAACATTTCCATAACAAGGACTAGTTTAGCTCCAAATTTGCTCTAATACAAGATCCATGTAGCATGGAAGAATCTCTTTAGGGTTTTTTCCCAATTTTGAATCAACCCAAATTGTCAAAATGTTGATCAGAGTTTCAAATCAATGACAACTTTGAGTTTATATATCACCATATTTAGAAAAGTGAAGATAATTTTTCTACAAGATTATATGGCTCTTGTTCATATCAATACAAGATTGGAACTTTCTTCATTGTGTGCCTTAAATTGTGACTAGCTCTAGGGATGCTTTTAAGATAAATGGAATTAGTAATGATAATTTTCTACATTGCAATTTTGTAGGTACTCCATGCTGCTAGGATGCCCTACTAGTTTAGTAAGGCTTTTGTGTCATGACTCATGCATGGAGGCATCTTATTCCAAGTCACTCACCATTAACCTCAATTCAAATGATCATTCATAGTTATTACATTATTATATTTCAATGTTCTCTGAAATATAAAAGGGGAGAGATTCAACTTTTGGGTTATGTGAATAAATTTAGTCATTTTGATTTGGATTGCTATGAATTATGGGTTTGATGGGATAAGAAATACTTCTATATATCCAAGTAAATTATGTTTTGATCAATATTTAAAATCTAATACAATGTATCATGAGTGGGCCTAATGGTTAAGAAGATGTGTTTCCTCCTTTGAATTCACATAATTGAATATAGTAGGGAGGGGGTGGAGTAGAATATGACCTACATTGAGGGATTTAATTCGGTGTTCGGCTATAATTATAATATAATCATACAAGGGTGGTTTGGTCGAGATCCAATAGCTTCATTTCCTATATAGTGGATGCAACAAGAGTAATCTAAGGCAACAATAGTGTATTACACTTCATAGTTTAAGTTTATATTTAGTGTGCTCTACCCATATTTCCATGGGGAAGTCTCTTATAATGATCAACATTGTATGCAAAGAAAGGATCCCTCACAATTTTGAACTTGCTTAATCTTATTTTCAATACTATATACACTTCCAAAAATGAATTGTGATCCTTCTAAGTTTTATGTCCAATTCTTCCATCCAATCACATATTAACAACTTCTTAGTTGAATCCTCAATTATTGCTATCTAACTCCACCTAGCATTCTCTATGCATATTAACGACAAATAATCCTTTACAACCACTTATGAACCTAAATAGTGATTACTGTCAATCCTTGTCTCTAACTCCTAATTCAAGGTTCTAGAGCTGGGGAATCCTTCCCAAACCTCAATGATTCCACACATATCATGCTCTCTCCACCATGGTTTTTATTCTTGTGAAACTTTCTTTTGTTGATGCCACACTTTCAACCTCATCCTCTCTACTCATACACATGATTATTACTTGTAAAACCTGACTAGTGTTTAAGGTTGTTAGACTCTTCCTTTTCCTTAAATGTGTTTTTCTAAGTTGGCGAGGCCTCGCTGGAAGGATTAAATTTACAACAACTTAAACTTTGTATTTTTTTTTTGCAAAAGAATTATAATTAAATGCATTTTTATAAATCTATAATGATGACCTCATCTTTCACTATTTTTAAAAAAAGTGGTAATGTATATTTTGCCATACTTATAGAAATTAAAAAACATTTTAAATGAAAAGATAATATGATTATGACCAAGTACTACATTGTTGCATTCACCACACAAGCTTGGGATATTATATATCATAATTTCAAAGAGAGTGGTGCTTATCAACTTGTTTTTCCCATACTTGGTTATCAATGGTATATGCAAAGAAATTAAATACATCCAATGCATTGTAATTTAGAAGTATTACATTCATAAATGTCTCTATTATATAAATTGTTGAAAAATAAACCTAAAACATAACCCACAAACAACAATTCACTTAATATAAAATTCATTGCATCAAAACGATATTACATCACTAAGAGATTAGAGTTCAAAAGAGATATTCACAAGTTGTACTTTACTAGATAACATTATTTACACTTTGACCTATCTAAGTTAACACAACCAATTTAAACCAATCATGATGTCCTTTAAAATATGGTGGTTTCAAATATGATTTATTTTTAAAATCAAGTCCTTTCCAACATCTATATATTTTTTAAGGCTAAGATTAGAAAAATTTCTTAAATGTTATAAGTTTCTTTTATAAGCAAGGATGTAAGATGTAACACCTTGTTTCCCCCACTCTATAATTATAAGTTATGACTTAAAGATTATGATTGAAAGACAATGTATTTACATTTTTGTTTAATGAAAAATTACCAACAAGTTGACTAAAGGGTGAAGCCTTGAAGTACTAGCCATGATTCCACAAGAAGAAAGCTGGTGAGGTGTTTTGGGAAATTACCTTACATGCC
Source organism: Picea mariana (assembly GCA_032191745.1). NCBI lineage: Eukaryota > Viridiplantae > Streptophyta > Pinopsida > Pinales > Pinaceae > Picea > Picea mariana. The sequence goes on from JASDQU010012659.1 coordinate 394,583, forward strand.
AAAAATAATTATTTCTATTTTTTCCCCCTTTTTCTCAAAAATTAGTTAAGAAAGAGAGGCCTGATAGTTGAGAAACCAACTATCCACCTTAATGGATGTATGGAGGATGGCTAGGACATCTGAAGATGATCATCCTTGGGTGCAACAGAGTACCCACCTTGTTTTGGGAGTTGACCAATGGGTGTCTCTGACAGAAGCAAGGGGATAGTTAAGAACCTTCTAGAGGGAGCAAGAGAGAACAGATGGGAAACTGTGGGGTGTTGAAATGTAGTTCCATACTAAGAGGGGGGTGAATCAATATTGATTCTTTTTCACAATTTTAATCAATTTTTAATTATTAAAGTTATTAACCATAACAATTTATCAACAAGAATGTACAATATGCATAATTAAATGTGACAATCATAAAACTTATATTTCTTTTACAAGCTACAACTTGTAGGAGACACCAATGTCCTTTCTTTTGAGCACCTACTCAAGGAGACACTAATCCCCTATTTTCAAACACCAACTTGAGGAAGTTGCAACTCCCTATAGATCAGGCTCCAACCTGTAGAGGACTCCAATCCTCTATTTTTCAAGCAACAACTTGAGGAAACTGCAACTCCCCATTGTTCAAGATCCAACCTGTAGAGGACTGCAATCCTCCCTTGCTCCTCCCTTACACCCTCACTTCGTGTGTATGTTTCGGGTTTCATATTCTTTCTTGGACTCTGCTTCCGTTTTTGATCTTCTGAATTGGAGCACATATATGCTTTCCTCTCACCATATATCTGTGTTTATATAGTCTTCTAAAAGGTGTATGTTATTGAACCATTGTGTCTTTCTGTAAATAATAAATGAACCAATGCACCTTTTCATTTTACTTAATAAAATAACAATAATTTGTCATTTAATTAAGAACAAATTTCCTCCTTTGTTATTATTCATAAAATCTCTTCGATTACAGTTTGAAAACCCATTTGCATTTGTATGGATTGAATCCTCTATTAGAATATGTATGATTTTCATGCCTTATGAGTCAATCAAATATATGGATTGAATCTTATAATTTGATCCTACGCTACCACTGTCTCTGATACTTCAATAGATTAAATTCAAGATCTAATTTTCTCTCTGGTCCCTATCCTGTATCAAACATTGGGTAGGTGCTAATCTTGTGGCCCATTTCCCCATAGGACCAAACGATGTGACCAATAGCTAGATAAACAAGGCACAATTCCTTTTCTATGCTCTAGTCCGTAGGCACTTCTTCTCATTTCACCAAGTGACCACACAATATAACCAAAAGTTATCCCAGTTAGCGCTTTACCTCATTGCAACTTCACATTTACCATATGATCTTAACCTGTGACTGAGAGCGAGCGCATACAAGGATTATCTAGGCGTTTAGACAGATCAACGGTTCAGACTTAATCAACCATTGAGTGGATGGTCCAGGCTTAATTTAGGCGCTTAATTAGATCAATAATTGGGTTTTAATCGACAATTGAGTGGACAATCCACATGATTTTCGCATTTGAGAGATTGGATCAACTTAATCCCAAGCCAAAATGCGATGAGCCTTAACACTGACACGTGTTTTATTAAATTTTGCATAAAACACTTTTCGTTTCTGCTCTCTTCCATTAACTTATGTGTGTTTTGTTTTGTGATTTGTATTAGAACCATTTGATCTTGCTTTCATTCTGATCCAACGATCATCATAGATTTTATGATTCCTATGGCTTAGTCCAATGATCTAATGATCATAGTCATACTTCTAACAATACCTTCATACCTATAATGATGATCAAAGCATCGATCCTTCATAATCCTACCTGTGTTCCCTCTTTGTACTTTCTTCTAACTCTGTTAGTGATCTGGGGTTTTGTCGTTGTCTTTTCGTTCACAATCATTTTCCGGGAGCCTTGTTGATAGTTTGGTCTCCAAGTTATGAATGATACAAAGTAAAATATATCCCTCTGAAGCCCATAGAGTGGTAGATCAAAGTTACATATCAAATTATTAAGTATATATAAAAAGATGAATCAATTTGTTTTTAAATATGGAGGCTTCCAATAGGTTGGTTAGGGGATGACTATAAATGGAATTATGGAAGTGTGTTTTATCTAGATCTGGACTAATCGGTTGGACATGTAAAAAAAAATGATTTCTTTATGAATAAATGTTGGGATTGAGAACACTTGGATTCACAACCTAATGGGAGAGAGCATGGGCTTGACAATGTCATTTTATTCATTTGATGATGAAAACCATATTGACCTCTTTTGACATCAATGCCAACACCATAACACCATGTCCAACATTGACCAAATTGGCCCTCTTTGACATCAATGGAAACACCATAATACCAGGTCTAACATGGGGAGCATATGGTGGAGAGCATAGAATGGGAAAATGGATTTATGAGCTTTGAGTTTTGAATGTAAATTCGAGCAGAGAAAAACTCAAGAACTCAACCTAAGAAAGATGCCTATGAATGACACTGAGAGGGGAGGGTGATCAAGGACTATAGAGATATGAAGGGACTCCTTATGCACTTGAATCCAACTAGAAAGACATCTGACAGATTCGTGGAGGCCCTAGGCTAGGTGGGTCATAGGGGATTTCTGTTATGTGATTGATAGGGAAGGATAGTGGCCTTCAACTTCCTAAATCTTCCCAAGAAAGGTTTGATATTCCCTGGTGGTATTATGGCTTGTAAGGGGGGTGGCTTGTTGTAGGAATTACAAGTACAATAGAGCCTATGGTTGGGTGGAAAGGAAAACACCCTTAATCAGTTGGTTTGGTAAGATTTTATTCTAAAAAGAGACAAGTCTCTTATTGTGCTTTACTGTGCTTTGTATGATATGTATACATTTGCAATGTGTATAAAATTGTATGGTTGCTGATAAATTCCTAAGAATGGATTGAATTGAGCACATAGTTAGTGTTCTTTGCATGTATGGTGTTCACCTATAGGTTATTAATCTCTATAAAAATAAAAAATGAATGAATGGATTTTTGTTTCCTATATTCTTGTATGCATAGTGAATTGTCTTCTAGCTATTCCATTTTGGGGAAATTGAATACATAAATCTTGCAACAAGTGTTAAACCCTAGAGAACAACATGAAACCCCTGTGATAAATTTTTGAGTTAATTGTTGTGGAGGGTTGTTTGAGTATATAATTGTTGGGTTTGTGGTCTTGAGGACTATTTTCCTTCCCTCGAATTCCATCTCTCGTGATCTACTTATTTCACTTGGTTACATTTTTACTTAAACACATGGGAATCTTGTAAGATACTTTGAACAACATGAGTGAGAGACTAGTAGGCATGAGAGAGCCTGGGTACTGGGTCGTATTTTATGGGGCAGTTTTCCCTATCTGGGACATTCGAATGTGTTTGGGTTCGAGCCTAGGAGGTCCATGTGAAAATGATCTTGTGACCGATTAATTAGAAGAGGAGAGACTATCATTAGGGTCCTGCATGGGGATTGGATCAAAGATCTAGTCAGAAACGAGAGGAGGAAGCCCCAATTATTAGGTTTGGGTGGTGTTAAAATTATGCGCAAGAAGAGGTTTTGGATGTCTGGATGTGTTGTATCACGAATATCCAGAGATTCAGAAATCTGGACCCTTCTCTTATATTGTTTCCTTGTGAAACCCCATATCCGCGGATGTTGGGTTGGGCAAGATTCCAGTGCAGGTTTCACCCCCTTAGAAAGATAGTATCATAGGAGAGAGAAAATGTGGAGGTGGCATCATACTGATGTACCACTCCATGTGTTGATCAGCCTAACCTATTTGAGGATAA
>JASDQU010012659.1:414528-436869 GCA_032191745.1 Picea mariana
CATTTGTTCCAACATAATGGAGCTTTATGGATCCTCTCTGCACCATATCACAAATTTAATGATATCGGATTTCTATGTGTTTTGACTTGTCATGGAACACAGGTTTCTCTGTCATTTTTATGAAACTTTGGTTATCACATATAATCATGGTTGCTTCCATCTCCAGATCAAATAGACCTGTCAACAACTTCCGAAGCCATATGGATTCACAACTGGCAGAACATGCAACAATGTATTCCGCTTCTGTAGTGATGAGAGAAATACTTGATTTCTTCCTACTCTGCAATGAGATCATGTCTAACCCCAGACTGAAACAACATTATGATGTTCTCTTTCTGTCAGAGACACTTCCAGCCCAATCTAAATCGATATATCCACTCAGTATGAAGTCACGATCTCGATTATAACTGAGACCAAAATCCAAAGTACCCTTAAGGTATCTCATCACATGTTTTGCAACAACAATGTGAACATGTTTGGGTTCTACCAGAAATTGAGTCAAGGTGTTCACAACAAAACATATATCTGGCCTGGTGTTCGTCAGATACATCAATGATCCAATGATCTGTTTGTATAGCGTAACATCAACCCAATATGACGAAGTATCAACCATGAGCTTCAAATTTGTTTCCATGGGTGTATTCATGGATTTACACTCCAACATATCAAACCTTTTCAGTATTTCAACTGCATACTTCCCTTGGTTAAGGAAGATCTTCTCTAGCTCTGCCAGACCTCAAGATCTAAGAAATAGTGCATTAGGCCTAGGTCTTTCATCTCAAATTCTGCAACGAGCTTATTCTTACAATCAATGATGAGATTTTCTTCTCCAGTTAAGAATAAGTCATCTATGTACCGCTGCAATATAACAGGCTCATCATTCATAACCTTGAAGTAAAGGTTAGAATCAACTTTACTCTTGGTAAATCCCAAGCTCGTCAGGAAACTGTCAATTCTTCCATACCAAGCTCTAAGATCTTTCTTCAATCCATATAGAGCCTTCTTCAACTTGCAGACATGTGTCTTCCTGTCTTCAACTTCAAACCCTTGAGGTTGTTCTATGCACACTTCTTCTTCAATGACACCATTTAAGAAAGTCATTTTCACATCCATCTGGTGTAACTTCCACTTAATCTTAGTTGCAAGGGCTATGATGGTTCTGATAGAAGTGTATCTGGCTATAAGAGAAAACATCTCTTCATAATCAATGCCTTTCTTTTGGGAAAATCCATGAGCTACAAACCTTGTTTTATATTTCTCAATACTTCCATCAACAACATGTTTTATTTTGTATAGCTATTTGGAAGATACCACATCCTTGCTCTTCGGTATGGGAACTATTTCCCATACATCATTATTTATAATGGATTGGTATTCTTCTTTCATAGCATCTGCCCATTCTTTATTTTGAATGGATTATTCAAAGCAAGTAGGCTCTTTATCTAAGAGATCACACATCAAAGCTATATAACTGGAGAATGGCTTGGGTTTCTTGACTTGTCTCATGGTTCCTTTGGGGGAACCATACTTCTCTCCATATTGAATAAGTTCCCTTGCCCAGGCTGGCTTTCTCTTGTGAGAGGTCGTCCTCTGGGGAGGTTCTTGAGATTCTATTATGTCATGATCTTCTGAAATATCCTCATCAGGGGAAGTTATGACTTCCCTCATTGGTTCTGCAACTCTGGGAGCTATAGGTTCTTCTTCATATACTTCTTCAAGTTGACATCTTCTTGATTTCTTGAGTGTTGCATCTTCATCAAAGGTTACATCTTTTTTGATCTCAATATGATGGTAACCTGCTATATAAATTCTGAAGGCCTTTGAGACCTCACAATATCCAACAAATATTCTCTTCTTTCTTGAAGGGTCCAACTTGGTTCTCTTCTCTTTTGGAATGTGTACAAATACTGGACAACCAAATATCTTGAGATGGCTTACTTTTGGCTTCTTTCCTGAGAACATCTCTTCAGGGGTTTTGAACCCAAAATCTCTATGGGATAATCTATTCTGTACATATAATGATGTTCTTGCTGCTTCTGCCCATAAGTGCATTGGAAGATCTTGATCGTGGATCATAGTATTCACTGCTTCCATTATAGTTTCATTCTTTCTTTCTGCTACACCATTTTGTTGAGGATTCTAGGGAGTGGTGAGCTCCCTCTTGATCTCAGCATCTTTACAAAAATTTACAAACTCTTTTGAGGTCTATTCTCCTTCATTATCTGACCTGAGTATCTTGATCTTTCTTTCAGAGAGATTCTCTATAAAGGCTTTGAATTCCTTGACTTTACCAAGCATTTCATCTTTTGATTTCAAAAAGTAAATCCAGGTTTTGTGAGAATAGTCATCAATAAAATATACATATTATACATACCCACTAATGGAGGTTGATGGCATTGGGCCACATACATCTGAGTGGATGAGCTCTAAGACTCCTTTTGCTTTACTATCGCTCTTCGGGAAAGGGTTCTTGATGTTCTTTCCTTGTGCACATACATTGCACACACCTTAATGGTCAACCTTGAATTCTGGTATACCTGTGACTGCCTTGCTTACATATGGTAATGCCTTGTAGCTGATGTGAGCTAGTCTTCTATGCCAAAGTTCACATGGATTCTCAATGGAATGAGTCAAGGCTCCTTCCAAGTGACCTTTTAGCTTATACAAGTCACTTTATTATGTTCCAATAACAATTGCATCTTCTATGGTTTTTCCTTTAGGTCACATAAGAACTTATCCATCTATGAAAGCAACTCTGAAGCCTTTCTTATCTAAAGTTGTGATAGAAAGTAAGTTCTTTGTCAAAACTGGTACATATAGTACATCCTTCATCTTCATTGGGGTCCCTGAATCAAGTTTGTATTTTGATTCTCCTACTCCTTTGATAGGGTATTGGTAATCATCTCCAAGTGTAACTTTCTGGTGAAAGTTCTTTTCTATAAGGCTAGAGAGAATGTCTCTTTGAACTATCATGTGCTTGGAAGCACCACTATCTATGAGCCAAGTATCCTCACTAGGTGACACTGATCATGAGAGGGAAGAGATTAAGACATAGTCTTCAATCTGTTCTTTTATCATCTTTGTGGGTGGCTCTTCTTCTTCAACTGTATGGGCATGGTGCCTTTTGTTTCTCTTCTTGTATTCTTCTCTTCTAGCTGGACAATTCTTAGAAATATATCCCATTGGTAGGATGATAAATTTTTTTCTCTTCTTTGACCTTTCTGAAACTTCTGGAATCTCCTTGGAGGGTGAGATTCTTTATGGATGAATTTATTTGGGGAGTGAGACCCCTTATGTTGATAAGTTTCCTTCTGGAAGTGAGATCTCTTCCTTCCTCCTTTAGTATGAGTAGCTAGGGATTTATCTTCATCTCTTGATAGTACTGCTTCTCAGTTAGCTACTCTTGCTTCTTTTTGAATGCATTCTTCCCACAGATTGTCAAAATGTAGTTCCTCCTTTCTGGCACAAATGGTTTGGATGAATGCATCCCAAGGTCTTGTGAGACCATTAAGAGTTATCATTATGAGTTCATATTCATCTAGAGTATCACCAATTGCTTCTAGTTGTTCCTTGAATTGTGACATTCTAGAGAAATATTCATGAACCGTTTCTCCTTTCTACATCCTTGTACTTTTGAGTTGAGTTCTTAGATTCATCTTTCAGTTGTTGTTCTTTCTTTCATACATTCTAGTTAGGGCATCAAACATTTCTTTTGGAGTTTTATTTGAAACCACTTGATGAATCATGTGATATTTAATAGAGTCTACAATGATTCTCTTGGTCCTAATCATGTCCTTTTGGTGTTTTTCTTTAGTTGCAACATCGGTAGGTTATGGTACATATTACTTAATGAATATTGCTAGTTCATTCTCTTCAAGAATGAGTGCAATCATATACTTCCAGGAACGAAAGTTATCTACACCTTCTAGCTTGTCAACAAGCTTAGTGCTTGTAGACATCCCGACTTGGAGTTGGGAAAATGACCAAAAATTGAAAATGCTCAAAATTTAAATCTAAACTTACCAGGAGGTGCGCTTGGCTGAGGCAAGTAGCATGGTGTAGTCAGATTTCAGAAAATCCAATTTTTTCCCCTTTAAATTGGGCTTGCGGAATTTTGGACTGGTACTTCTAGAACTGGTTTTGGTTTCCTAGTTTTCTTGTACCAATGAAAACTAGGGTTTCACTTTCCAGGAGTTCTGTCCACTGAAAAAGTGTGCTGAGGCTGCCAAAGAGTTCGTTAGGCTAGGGCACACTTCCTTGATGAGTTTTATGATGAAATTCCTCTTCAATAGAAAACCCTAATTTTCTTGTACGAAAACAATGACTTTTTTTGCTATCCAGTGAAAGGTTCTCTCTTCGGCTTAGCTCTGATACCATGTTAAGTTTTGAGCTATTATTTGGTTTCTTTTCAATTTACTAGATAACAATAGCATAAGTAGGATCATTGAAAGAAACACAATCACAAGATACACAACATTTATCCCGGGAAACCCTCATGGGGGAGAAAACCCAACAAAAACTTCCTTAATATAGATAGCCAATACAATGCCATGACAATAAACCAAAACACTAGAGAATATCCAAAACTGAGAAATGTGTCTCTCTTCCTTCTTCTCCCAACTGCAGCTACCAAAATTGTGCACTTGATGAGTGAATGCATGAGTGAACAAATGGGGCGCTAGCTTCCTTTATTTATACTATCTGGCAGGCACTGGAAATGTGTCTCTTCACTGGGCAGGGCCATCTTCTCTTCTTAGTGGTTAAAGCCACTTTAATTAGTCCTGGGGGCTGACTTCTTATTTTTCATAATATAATTAGGGTTTGACCAATCCACAAATGAGGATTTGGTCAAGTACAAATCCCGACATGATCAACCCACAAAAGGGGATTGATCTGATGAATAATAACTCAATAATAAATTGAATACTCTTTGCAGTTACAATGTTTCAACAAAATGAAGCGCTCATAAAATTGATCATACACTTTTATATTATCTGGCAGTGAACCTACATTAGCTTAAAGTGTAGGCTTTGGAATAGGTTGTGAGGATAACTTTCCAAATCCATCAGACAAACATAGAATCTTGTGCTAGGGAGCGATAAATCCAATTTTTCGTATAAGCATAGTCGGGATCCCCCTCTCGCACATGGGTTAAACACGAGGTCGTGTGCAGGAGAGCAGCAGAGATTTCCCCTCTGAAGCTTAACCCACGTAGCGAAAAGATTGTATATTGGGGGTTCTTCCTGAGAAACGTCTGGTTTCATTTGGTCTCGGAGCTTCGTGAATCCCAAATCCATTCGAGGTTCTCAACAGTATCCTAGTCAACTTGTCTTCAATTCTCTTGAAGAATTTCATACATGTTATCCTGCCCATACGTTTCTTCCCGACTGTCGACTGTACCCGCCCAGAGGCTGACTGCGAATTGGTAACCTTAGAGGCTTATATTTGTAGGGTTGATACATATGGTGACAATGAAGGGGAGTCTTCGTTGTACCTGGGTCAAACATTGTTCAAATTCACTCAGGCTCCTTGGAGGGTACACCCATGGGTAAAACCGTGTGGGAACTTGCACCAAGGCGTGAGTCCGTTAAGTAGGTTGCCAACGTAACTGATCCAACCTCTCTATCCTAGCCCCTTCCTATATTGATATCACGATGTTGGATTTCATCACCAACTAGTGGTTTCATTGTGGGAAGGCTTGTTTGATTGTTTACTTCTTAGATTTGTAGTGTGTGTTGTTTGTTTTCCTTAGTGGAACTTAGGTTGAGTCAGTGTCAATGGCATTAATCCCTGGGAGTACCAATGAAGGAACCCCTTTTCCCAAGGAACCTTTCACCTTTCCTTCTTTTGGAAACGTTGGTCCTCCATGCATTACCACACTGAGTCTTCCGGGACTCACCATCGGGTTACCAGTTTGGTTGTTCTCCACTCCGGTGATATCAAATTTTCCCAGTGCTTCGAATGCACCTAATGCTTTGTATGTAATCACACCACCCACAAATCAACCTCATGTCAACCTTTCACATTCTTCACCCGTCAAGTCTCCTTCCCTTTCTCCTTCTTCGCCCAGTGAAAGCTCTAAAGAACGTAGCCATGTTGATAAGAAGAAGAACAAATAGAAGGGGAAGAAGAAGAAGAATTGGAAAGAGACCAAGCCTCCAACTGCATCATGTCATATTGGATCCAAGCAACCAACTACTATTAATTGTATTGGGAGTGTTGATAAAATCCATAAGTCTAAAAAAAATAATCCTAAACCCAAATTCTCTTGCAGGATTTGTAAGGGTAACCACTTTCTGAGGGATTTCCCTGGTCTCCCCAAGGTCTTAGAAATGTGGTCTTCCACGTCATCAACTCCTGCTAAACATGCTAGTGACACCCCGTCAAATAGTGACGTTAAGGTTGGTAAGAAGAATATAACTGTCAAATTCCTTGTATGTTATGTGAAGGTGATCATTACTCTCACCTTTTCCCTTGTATGGACGAGGCTTCTTATATTTTGGAAAATATTCAACTTCCAACTCGTTATCATAAGGCCTCTCCCAAACTGTCATTAGTTGATGGACTAGTCAATTTGGTTCCATACTCGGTCAGTCCGGTTAATCAGGTGGTCAATATGGTTTCATCCTCAGTTGAACCACTAACCCAAGTAGTTGATCCAATTACGCCATCGATCAGTCCCACTCTTAATCTAAAGAGTGCCAAAGTGGTCGATCCAGTTCCATCATTGATCGATCCCACTCCTCCCTTATCATAAGGCCTCTCCCAAACTGTCATTAGTTGATGGACTAGTCAATTTGGTTCCATACTCGGTCAGTCCGGTTAATCAGGTGGTCAATATGGTTTCATCCTCAGTTGAACCACTAACCCAAGTAGTTGATCCAATTACGCCATCGATCAGTCCCACTCTTAATCTAAAGAGTGCCAAAGTGGTCGATCCAGTTCCATCATTGATCGATCCCACTCCTCCCTTGAAGAGTGCAACCAAAGTGGTCGATTCGATTCTGTTATCGGTCGATCTCAATCCTGATTCAAAGAGTGAGGATGTCACTCAGGTCTACCTCGTTAATATTGATTCACCCGGACAAGGGGGTACTCTGCCCGTTTGGATGGCACCCCCTTCAAGTAATCAAATGTTTTATATTAATTAGAATCATTTGATATAACCCCGTCTTCCTTCTTACATGCCTTTCCAAATCCCCATGCAAGTTTGTGATAGGAATATTCCTAACACTATAATAGACGAAGGTGCTTCTGTTAGCATCTTGTCCACAAATGCTTGGCAAACTTTTGGTTCCTCGCGGCTTGCGCTTGTGACTCAGAATCTGTTAACCTTTGAAAGAAGAGTTAGTGAACCTTTAGGGATCCTTCCTCAGTTTCCGGTTACTTTGGGAGGAAAATGGTCTACATCGATGTGATGGTAGTTCATGACCCCTTGGAATTTAACTTGCTCCTCGGGCGAGACTATGTCTATGTTATGAGAGATTTTGTGCCACTCTCTTTTGAGTGATATGTTTCCCTCACAACGGAAACATAGTAACGATCTAACAACTTTCATTCATTGACCCTCATCTGATGGTCAACCATCCTCCTTCCTTGAACGGTCCATACATGTCAACGATGTCTGACCTGTAGCAGGTCAATTATGTAACGACCTACCCTATGCGTTCAACCCCGCACAAGAGGGAATATCTCCCTTCTCTTGGCTTAGATCCAGTAGTTGACATGGTCATCTCTTCGATAGGGCTATTAGAGTCAGATCTCCCTACCCTTAGCTAGGTCATCGACATGTATTCCTTCCAGAGTGTTTTTCTTCCATCTAGCAAAGATCTCCTGGAAGCCATGGATGACGTTTGTCCCTTGACATGTATTCATTCCAGAGCATTGTCCTCTTGGAAGCCATGATCAAGGAGAGGTTTTGAGCATAGTTTTTCTTCTATGTGGAAAGCTCGTTAAAAAATGAAACAAAGGTCTTGAGCATAGTTTTGCTTCTTTGTGGCAAGCTCATTAAAAAATGAAACAAAGGTCTTGAGCATAGTTTTGCTTCTCTATGAAAAGTTAATTAAAAAATGAAACATAGGTCTTGAGCATATTTTTTCTTCTATGTGGCAAGCTCGTTAAAAAATGAAACATAGGTCTTGAGCAGATTTTTTCTTCTCTGTGAAAATATCATTAAAAAATGAAACATAGGCCTTGAGCATAGTTTTTCTTCTTTATGGAAAGCTTGTTAAAAAATGAAACAAAATCTACGAGCATAGTTCATTGTCTCTGTTAAGATCATTAAAAAATGAAACAAACCCCCCTCCATTACAATCGATTCTCACTCTGGATCAAGTACTTGAACCTTATTTTGCTTCAGCTAGTGAAAATGTTTCCATTAGTAACCAAAAACCTAAACAAGGAAAGACGAATATTTTCCAAAGGAAACGATGCTTAGGGGGAAGGTATCCAGCCTCTGAACATCATGCTGGAGCAAAACCGTTAAATTCTTCCAAAGAAGCTGGGGGAAAACTACCTCTAGAGAGACATGCTGCTAGGAGTGAGCCTCATTTCAAGGTCATTCCCATCATAATGTAGTGGTCTTTTTCTAGAACGATCTTAGTCTTTGTTCTTTCTCGTGCTCGTAAAGACATGAGAATAATTTACCAAGCTTAGTCTTTGTTCTTTCTCGTGCTCATAAATACATGAGAATGTGACAGAGTATACTTTTATCACCTTTTTAGACTCTTAAAGGTTATACGAAAAAGGAACCCCCTGGAGTTTTCTTTAAGCTCTTTTCAGACTCTTTAAACATGAAAAAATTGCCAAGTGATCTTGATTCCTTTCACACTCGTTAAAATGTTTGAATGAGCGTCTTTCCAGTGATAGTTTATCTCTTTTTTAGCCTCACGATACTAATTATGAAAAATGAACACTCTAATCAAGCATCATTAGAAGATTTCTCCCCTGTATTGTTTTAAACATTTTTCGGGCTTGGGAGACTAAATTTCTAAAAAATTCATCCATGGAGTCTCATTTAAGTTATTTTTAGGCTCTCTAAACAGGAAAAACCATCGAGTTTTCCTTCTCCAAACTCGCTAAAATACACATTGAATGACCCATATGGGAATGAACCCTTACTTATTCTAGTTCGTTAAATAAAGGAGAGGAACTTAATGAAGGTGAGTTATATCGAGCATGTGTTACCCTCCTCGAGATCGTTAAATGAAAAAGGGGTACTCATCTATCTGGGTGGGGGAAAAATTGAAGGAAGTGGGTAAAGTTTTTGGGAATCCTTTATGGCAACTATTTTCTCCCTTGAACATGACACATGTTTTCGTCTTGTATTATAGTTGGGTAATCCACTTGTCTCTGAGTCATACCGGTTCCATGTGTCACCATACTTTTTCATCTAGTTGAAGAGTGCTCTTATTTTCATCACATTACATTCTTGGTTCTCGTCGAGTCAATGTTGCCAAGTCATTTTTCCTGCCTCATCATGTTCAAGGGAAGTTTCACTTCAAAACATCCATCTACAATATTTCCAGTTTCCATTTCCTATGTCAGTCCATACTCATTTGATTCACCATATAACATCACTTTCCTATGTCAATTTCATGTCGATGATGGGGGTTACATCAAGTGCCTCCTTCGACGAGTCTTTTTCTGTCGAATTCAACACATCATCCGGGAATTAGACTTAGAAATCAGTTAGTACCTTGGGACCTGCATGCCTCAATGGCAGGCTTCCTCGCTTCCGACAATAGGCTTACAACATTGACCTTTGATCGGATGATTCCGCGAATGTTCAACCTCAACTCATTTATTCACATTCGCTGGAATGTACTAGGGTAACTTGGGAGTCATTGACATCATTGGTGATTTTCCTCGCACTTGTTAACGATTTACCTTAATGATTAGTAGTCAAGTGGTTTCTACCATGTTCGACATCAAATCATTTATTCACATGGATAGATTCGTACCGCATTGGAATTAGGATGAAGACCCGGGGTTGAGCATTCACCCTGTTATCTTCTTTGCCCAGGATGCAAATGAGATCATTTGAGCATGCTGATATATATATTGTCACATAGATCCACATTGTATTGGTCCGTTGCTATGTTTTATCATCTCGTACCTCCACTGTGTATTTTTCGTGGCTACGATTTATTCATGTCATGGAGGTATAGATCCACATTGTATCTCTAGTGGACATATCCTTAGTCAGTGTTTTTCATGGATCCACAGTGTATTGGTCGGCGGTCGTGCTTTGAGTCATCTCGCATTCCGAGCATAGGTATGTCTATCTCGGAAATGGAACATATATTAATACTGTTTGATGATTGTTTGCATCTTTTGCCAGGTTCTCCAACTCCACACCCTTTCATTGAATAATTGTAAAGTGTTTTTGCCATCGGTTTCTCTTCTGACCTCACACTTTAGGGGGAAATATGTTACACATTAAAATGCCAGCCTTAAGTATCTCACCCTAAGTGTCGCAAGTGTCGTATGCACCTTGGTAAGTGTCGCAAGTGTCGTCAAGTGTCGTATGCACCTTACTAAGTGTCACATACACTTTTCAATGTGTTTATATCTGTTTTAACCCCTTGAAACCATCAAAGAAAATTTTCCATGATCCCTAAGTCATATTGGAGGAATAAATTCATCATTTCAAGGTTAGAAACACACTTTTTACTTGAAAAATTGACAATTTTTTGGGCATTTTTGAAGGGTAGCGCCCCCCTGTCCATGCTGGGGTGTGATAACCCATATATCAACTCCCCCTTTACCTTATTTAGGTAGTGTTGATCTAGGATCAACACTCTATCTCTAACTATAGGAGAGAACTGATTTTCGTTAGAGGAAAATTTGGAGAATCTCGTCTTTTTCTGAAGGCCAGCTCTTGGAGATGAGGTTGGTTTGGATCGAATTCTATCCTATGAAACTATCCTAGAATAATATCCTAATATAAAGGAGTCATATCCTCAACTAATCCCAAAATCTACTCATGGTGGTTGAGCCTCCCAAGCCTATAAAAGGAGGCCATTCCAAGGTGAATAAAAGACAGACAAACATATCAAACTTATGATCTTGGGATTCATGCAAGGGTCTGGATGAGGAGAGCTTGGAGGAGTGTTGAATCATCATCCATGTTTGTAATAATTCTCTTTGGGTTCTCATTTTAATATACTTGGCCTATTTCCTTCTAGTATGTGTTTACATGTGTTTATCTATGCTTGTCTTAATCTTCATAGATTGATTGATTTTATCTAATCCATTAGAGTAGGAGATAGTTGTTTGTTTCTTGTTGTCCATTGCAGGTATTGTTTGGAACTCACGGATTGGAGTATCTTGGACAAATGTCGTAAAGGAAGTACATCATGCATCCCCTCCTTCTGTCTTTTTGGATGGATAAAATGAATCTATAAGAATGGTAGTGTCCAAAGGTAATTTTTTGTCTTGGTAGAGGGGTCTGTAATCCAAGGGAAAGTTCACCTGTCCGTAGGGGAATATTTCCATAACAAGGCCCATTCTAGCTCCAAATTTTCTCTAATACAAGATCCATGTAGCATGGAAGAATCTCTTTAGGGTTTTTTCCCAATTTTGAATCAACCCAAATTGTCAAAATGTTGATCAGAGTTTCAAATCAATGACAACTTTGAGTTTATATATCACCATATTTAGAAAAGTGAAGAGAATTTTTCTACAGGATTATATGGCTCTTATTCATATCAATACAAGATTGGAACTTTCTTCATTATGTGCCTTAAATTGTGACTAGCTCTAGGAATGCTTTTAAGATAAATGGCATTAGTAATGATAATTTTCTACATTGTAATTTTGTAGGTACTCCATGCCGCTAGGATGCCCTACTAGTTTAGTAAGGATTTTGTGTCATGACTCATGCATGGAGGCATATTATTCCAAGTCACTCACCATTAACCTCAATTCAAATGATCATTCATAGTTATTGCATTATTATATTTCAATGTTCTCTGAAATATAAAAGGGGAGAGATTCAACTTTTGGGTGATGTGAATAAATTTAGTCATTTTTATTTGGATTGCTATGAATTATGGGTTTGATGGGATAAGAAATACTTCTATATATCCAAGTAAATTATGTTTTGATCAATATTTAAAATCTAATACAATGTATCATGAGTGGGCCTAATGGTTAAGAAGATGTGTTTCCTCATTGGAATTCACAGAATTGAATATAGTAGGGAGGGGGTGGGGTAGAATATGACCTACATTGAGGGATTTAATTCGGTGTCTGGCTATAATTATAATATAATCATACAAGGGTGGTTTGGTCGAGATCCAATAACTTCATTTCCTATATAGTGGATGCAACAAGAGTAATCTAAGGCAACAATAGTGTATTACACTTCATAGTTTAAGTTTATATTTAGTGTGCTCTACCCATATTTCCATGGGGAAGTCTCTTCTAATGATCAACATTGTATGCAAAGAAAGGATCCCTCACAATTTTGAACTTGCTTAATCTTATTTTCAATACTATATACACTTCCAAAAATGAATTGTGATCCTTCTAAGTTTTATGTCCAATTCTTCCATCCAATCACATATTAACAACTTCTTAGTTGAATCCTCAATTATTGCTATCTAACTCCACCTAGCATTCTCTATGCATATTAACGACAAACAATCCTTTACAACCACTTATGAACCTAAATAGTGATCACTGTCAATCCTTGTCTCTAACTCTTAATTCAAGGTTCTAGAAATAGGGACTCCTTCCCAAACCTCTATGATTCCATACATATCACGCTCTCTCCACCATGGTTTTTATTCTTGTGAAACTTTCTTTTGTTGATGCCACACTTTCAACCTCATCCTCTCTACTCATACACATGATTATTACTTGTAAAACCTTGCTAGTGTTTAAGGTTGTTAGACTCTTCCTTTTCCTTAAATTTGTTTTTCTAAGTTGGCGAGGCCTTGCTGGAAGGATTAAATTTACAACAACTTAAACTTTGTATTTTTGTTTTGCAAAAGAATTATAATTAAATGCATTTTTATAAATCTGTAATGATGACCTCATCTTTCAATATTTTTTAAAAAAGTGGTAATGTATATTTTTCCATACTTATAGAAATTAAAAAACATTTTAAATGAAAAGATAATATGATTCTGACCAAGTACTACATTGTTGCATTCTCTACACAAGCTTGGGATATTATATATCATAATTTCAAAGAGAGTGGTTCTTATCAACTTGTTTTTCCCATACTTTGTTATCAATGGTATATGCGAAGAAATTAAATACATCCAATGCACTGTAATTTAGAAGTATTACATTCATAAATGTCTCTATTATATAAATTGTTGAAAAATAAACCTAAAACATAACCCACAAACAACAATTCACTTAATATAAAATTCATTGCATCAAAACGATATTACATCACTAAGAGATTAGAGTTCAAAAGAGATATTCACAATTTGTACTTTACTAGATAACATTATTTATACTTTGACCTATATAAGTTAACACAACCAATTTAAACATTCATGATGTCCTTTAAAATATGGTGGTTTCAAATATGATTTATTTTCAAAATCAAGTCCTTTCCAACATCTATATATTTTTTAAGGTTAAGATTAGAAAAATTCCTTAAATGTTATGAGTTTCTTTTATAAGCAAGGATGTAAGATGTAACACCTTGTTTCCCCCACTCTATAATTATAAGTTATGACTTAAAGATTATGATTGAAAGACAATGTATTTACAGTTTTCTTTAATGAAAAATTACCAACAAGTTGACTAAAGGGTGAAGCCTTGAAGTACTAGCCATGATTCCACAAGAAGAAATCCGGTGAGGTGTTTTGGGAAATTACCTTACATGCCAAAAATAATTATTTCTATTTTTTCCCCCTTTTTCCCAAAAATCAATTAAGGAAGAAAGGCTTGATAGTTGAGCAACCAACTATCCACCTCAATGGATGTATGGAGGATGGCTAGGACATCTGAAGACAATCATCCTTGGGTGCAACAGAGTACCCACCTTGTTTTGGGAGTTGACCCATGGGTGTCTCTGACAGAAGCAAGGGGATAGTCAAGAACCTTCTAGAGGGAGCAAGAGAGAACACATGGGAAACTGTGGGGTG
This sequence comes from Picea mariana, assembly GCA_032191745.1. NCBI lineage: Eukaryota > Viridiplantae > Streptophyta > Pinopsida > Pinales > Pinaceae > Picea > Picea mariana. Next base: position 428,643 of record JASDQU010012659.1, read on the forward strand.
TTGAAATGTAGTTCCATACTAAGAGGGGGGTGAATCAATATTGATTCCTTTTCACAATTTTAATCAATTTTTAATTATTAAATCTATTAACCATAACAATTTATCAACAAGAATGTACAATATGCAGAATTAAATGTAACGATCATAAAATTTATATTTATTTTACAAGCTACAACTTGTAGGAGACACCAATGTCCTTTCTTTTGAGCACCTACTCAAGGAGACACCAATCCCCTATTTTCAAACACCAACTTGAGGAAGTTGCAACTCCCTATAGATCAAGCTCCAACCTGTAGAGGACTCCAATCCTCTGCTTTTCAAGCAAAAACTTGAGGAAACTGCAACTCCCTGTTGTTCAAGATCCAACCTGTAGAGGACTGCAATCCTCCCTTGCTCCTCCCTTACACCCTCACTTCGTGTGTATGTTTCAGGTTTCATATTCTTCCTTGGACTCTGCTTCCGTTTTTTATCTTCTGAATTAGAGCACATATACGCTTTCCTCTCACCATATATTTTTGTTTATATAGTCTTCTAAAAGGTGTATGTTATTGAACCATTGTGTCTTTCTGTAAATAATAAATGAACCAATGCGCCTTTTCATTTTACTCAATAAAATAACAATAATTTGTCATTTAATTAAGAACAAATTTCCTCCTTTGTTATTATTCATAAAATATCTTCGATTACAATTTGAAAACCCATTTTCATTTGTATGGATTGAATCCTCTATTAGAATATGTATGATTTTCATGCCTTATGAGTCAATCAAATATATGGATTGAATCTTATAATTCGATCCTACGCTACCACTACGTCTCTGATACTTCAATAGATTAAATTCAAGATCTAATTTTCTCTCTGGTCCCTATCCTGTATCAAACATTGGGTAGGTGCTAATCTTGTGTCCCCTTTCCCCATAGGACCAAACGATGTGACCAATAGCTAGATAAACAAGGCACAATTCCTTTTCTATGCTCTAGTCCATAGGCACTTCTTCTCATTTCACCAAGCGACCACACAATATAACCAGAAGTTATCCCAATTAGCGCTTTACCTCATTGCAACTTCACATTTACCATATGATCTTAACTTGTGACTAAGAGTGAGCGCATACAAGGATTATCTAGGCGTTTAGACAGATCAACGGTTCAGACTTAATCAACCATTGAGTGGATGGTCCAGGCTTAATTTAGGCGCTTAATCATATCGATAATTGGGTTTTAATCGACGATTGAGTGGACAATCCACATGATTTTCGCATTTGAGAGATTGGATCGACTTAATCCCAAGCCAAAATGCGATTAGACTTAACACTGACACATGTTTTATTAAATTTTGCATAAAACAATTTTCGTTTCCGCTCTCTTCCATTAACTTATGTGTGTTTTGTTTTGTGATTTGTATTAGAACCATTTGATCTTGCTTCCATTCTGATCCAACAATCAACATAGATTTTACGATTCCTATGGATTAGTCCAATGATCTAATGATCATAGTCATACTTCTAACAATATCTTCATACCTATAATGATGATCAAAGCATCGATCCTTCATAATCCTCCCTGTTCTCCCTCTCTATACTTTTTCTAACTCTGTTAGTGATCTGGGGTTTTGTCGTTGTCTTTTCGTTCACAATCATTTTCCGAGAGCCTTGTTGATAGTTTGGTATCCAAGTTATGAATGATACAAAGTAAAATATATCCCTCTGAAGCCCATAGAGTGGTATATCAAAGTTACATATCAAATTATTAAGTATATATAAAAAATTGAATCAATTTGTTTTTAAATATGGAGTCTTCCAATAGGTTGGTTAGGGGATGACTATAAATGGAATTATGGAAGTGTGTTTTATCTAGATTTGGACCAATCGGTTGGACATGTAAAAAACAATGATTTCTTTATGAATAAAAGTTGGGATTGAGAACATTTGGATTCACAACCTAATGGGAGAGAGCATGGGCTTGACAATGTCATTTTATCCATTTGATGATGAAAACCATATTGACCTCTTTTGACATCAATGCCAACACCATAACACCATGTCCAACATTGACCAAATTGGCCCTCTTTGACATCAATGGCAACACCATAATACCAGGTCTAACATGGGGAGCATATGGTGGAGAGAATAGAATGGGAAAATGGATTTATGAGCTTTGAGTTTTGACTGTAAATTCGAGCAGAGAAAAACTCAATAACTCAACCTAAGAAAGACGCCTATGAATGTGATTTTTGTTAGGAAAAGGAAGTGACACTGAGAGGGGAGGGTGATCGAGGACTATAGAGATATGAAGGGACTCCTTATGCACTTGAATCCAACTAGAAAGACATCTGACAGATTCGTGGAGGCCCTAGGCTAGGTGGGTCGTAGGGGATTTTTGTTATGTGATTGATAGGGAAGGATAATGGCCTTCAACTTCCTAAATATTCCCAAGAAAGGTTTGAGATTCCCTGGTGGTATTATGGCTTGTAAGGGGGGTGGCTTGTTGTAGGAATTACAAGAATAGAGCCTATGGTTGGGTGGAAAGGAGAACACCCTTAATCAGTTGGTTTGGTAATATCTTATTCTAAAAAGAGACAAGTCTCTTATTGTGCTTTACTATGCTTTGTATGATATGTATACATTTGCAATATGTATAAAATTGTATGGTTGCTGATAAATTCCTAAGATTGGGTTGAATTGAGCACATAGTTAGTGTTCTTTGCATGTATGGTGTTCACCTATAGGTTATTAATCTCTATAAAAATAAAAAATGAATGAATGGATTTTTGTTTCCTATATTCTTGTATGCATAGTGAATTTTCTTTTGGTTATTCCCTTTTGGGGAAATTGAATACATAAATCTTACAACAAGTGTTAAACCCCAGAGAACAACATGAAACCCGTGTGATAAAATTTTGAGTTAATTGTTGTGGAGGGTTGTTTGAGTATATAATTGTTGGGTTTGTGGTCTCGAGGACTATTTACCTTCCCTCGAATTCCATCTCTCGTGATCTACTTATTTCACTTGGTTACATTTTTACTTAAACACATGGGAATCTTGTAATATACCTTGAACAACAAGAGTGAGAGACTAGTAGGCATGAGAGAGCTTGGGTACCGAGTCGTATTTTATGGGGCAGTTTTCCCTATCCGGGACATTCAAATGTGTTTGGGTTTGAGCCTAGGAGGTCCATGTGAAAATGATCTCGTAACTGATTAATTAGAAGAGAAGAGACTGTCATTAGGGTCCTGCATGGGGATTGGATCAAAGATCTAGTCAGAAATGAGAGGAGGAAGCCCAAATTATTAGGTTTGGGTCGTGTTAAAATTATGCGCAGGAAGAGGTTTTGGATATCCGGATGTGCTGCATCACGGATATCCAGAGATCCGAAAATCTGGACCCTTCTCTTATATTGTTTCCTTGTGAAACCCCAGATCCTCGGATATCGGGTTGGGCAAGATTCCAGTGCAGGTTTCACCCCCTTAGAAAGCTAGTATCATAGGAGAGAGAAAATGTGGAGGTGGCATCATACGGATGTACCACTCCATGTGTTGATCAACCTAACCTATTGGAGGATAAAAAGTGTCTACATAATATTGGTGTGGGTCGAGTGTGGGCCCATTGTCGGGCACTAGGCCTTTGGTTTGGTGCCTTTAACCTCAATTTTAGTATCGCAGGGGAGGTTGATCTTGGCTGCCTGATCTCTGTTGAGCATAGGATCTAGATGTGGTTGAAGTTCTGGATGCTGGATATATGGATATACAGAAATACAAAAGTTGATGTTTAGTGTGTTGTCAGAGGCCTTGGATCCCTGCATGTCGGATGGATCGTGGCTCTAAACCATAGTTCCGTGCTAAGGGGTACCCATAGAAGTTAGAGTCCATGTGGCATAGGTCACACATTACACCACGAGTGGACCATGTGTGTCATTTGGATATGGGTCAAGGTTCCAACGTAGAGTTTTGTGGCCAGTGGGGATGATGTCGTGATGTCAGTTGCCATGAGACAAAGCCTTGTTAGCATACCCTATCAGTCTAGGTGGCATGCCATGTCATCTTATTCGTGCGAGAGATGTCGAGTAAACTTCCACATGTCTGTGCCATGTCATCGTTCCATGTCAGCCACATGTCAGTGCCATGTCATCGTTCCATGCCAGCCACATGTCGGTGCCATGTCATCATTCCATGCGAACCACATGTTGGTGCCATGTCATCGTTCCATGCTAGCCACATGTTTGGTTTTGTTTGGAGGTGGCATGCCTCGTCAGTCTCGGTGTAGTGTCTTGTTAACCGGGACATATACCATTTAGAGGAAATTGTTGGTGGTATCCATTTGGAAGCCCAGATGCATCATGTTTCTGCATCGTGGTTCCTAAGCAAGCTCAGGAGGGAGTCACTGCCCCCGGATATCCAAAATTTTGTTAGTGGTGTCTGTTTGGGGTAACCCAGATCACCAGATCCTCAAATGTGAAGGGTTTCTCCTCCGAGTCTTGCTTAACAACTTGTGAAGTATGTTGCATAAGCAGTTATGTGTCTCGATGCGTCAATGCCTGAGCCATACCACATCAACTGGTATGTGCGATGAAGATTCATGTGGATGCCATGTGAAGGTGAGATGGTCTTAGGCGAAAAAAGGCTGTGAAAGCCCTAAATTTTGGAAATACAATAACTTTCAAATCAAAGCTCAGATTCTATCATTATTATAGTCATTGGAAAGATCTATATGAGCATAATTGAATTATGAGCTCAGGTTTGGGTTTAGATGTTCATTTTAGGAAGGGAGTTTAAAGGAAGAGTTATGAAAATTTGACACCCCACCTCCCTAATGATGCCTAGGGGGTTGGGTGTGTTAAATGAAACTCTAGGCCTGAGTAGGAAAACAAAGGTTAAATGATTTGTATGCCAAGGGATATAAAGATCATGCTGAAGTTTTTTTCCTTTCTGTTCTGCATTAAAAGGATGTATGATTAGTTGAAATGAATAAAGACTGCAGGATTCATTTAGGATTTGTACAACATAAAATTTAAATCATGTATCCTATTTGAACATGCTAATATTCACTAATAGCAGAGTGCTCGGTATTCCTGACAACATGGACAAAGTTCTAAAATTGGGCTATTGTGGGTCAATAAGACCCTGTTAGAGCCAAATGTTGTCTGCTCTTTCCGAATTTTTGTAACGACCCTAACTATAATGAGCAACAATGAGTAACAATAAAAAAAAATGGAATAACTTATCAATTTATGTAGCTAATTTCATTTTTTTTTAAAATCATTATTAAGTGATACATCAATAAATAAATTAAAATATAAACCATATAAAGTGAATTTGTATCAATAGAGATTTGCGCAGCTTGCGCACTATAATGATAGTGAATTCGTCTATGAAAATCATTATTAAGTGATACATCAATAAATCTCTATTGATACAAATTCTAGAGTGCCTATACTAAAATTAGAAATAATTTTTTCATAAGACGCAAGAAGCGTACAGTGATGGCAACTAACTACATCACTCAATTGTTGCGCAAAAATTTGCGCATTAATCTTATTCTTGGCGATTTTGCAATTCCGTAACTACCCTCTTGATCTTGATTAAGAGTAAAAAACTACAAAGGAATATACATTAATTAGCTAGTCATCGAGTAACTTTATAAACTCAAGCAACTAATTAAGCATAATTAAACATTGATTACCATAATGCGTCCTTACTCAATTACAATTTCATATCATCAAGAAATTACTTAATGATCTAACTACATTCTAAAGGTGCTATTGGTCCACCTTAATGAGAAACAATTATTTAAGGGAACAACGTGTGGCCTCAAGCGCCCTACAACAACCCTAGAAGATATATATGTTATAAATATGCTTTGTAAAATCCTTAAAAACTTAAAACCTGATTTGAAGTCAATAAGGAGATAGTCTACCGTTAAATTTCTTAGTAGTCAATCAATGAAGTGTAATGATAATTTAATTTTTGTAATTGATAAGAAATGGATTTGCAATTGTTATTTCGTCAATAATGGTTCCATTGGTTTTGTTAGCAAAGTAATAACAACACTGTATGTATAAAATGGAAATTCCATGCAATTTACCATCGTTTATTGATATGCAGAGAGCTATCATTACATCGTCCAGTCCCACATATTGTTGCAAATAATAAGTTAAAAATACTTGCGCAAAAGAATGTAAACCTATATTTGATGATAAAAATTACAACAAGAAAATAATCTGATTTCATAAGCATAAATATGTGCGCATATCCTTCCCTATAAGATTTGTCGACAATATAATATATTTTTCTTGAATTATTTAAAACCTTAAGAAATTAACTAACTGGTACCAGATCTATAATATGTTGACAACTATTTTAATGAATTACAATAAGGATTACCATCACCGGGTGATCACTATTGAACCTAGCGTTGATATTGCTGATGTCGAAACTAGTAGGAAGAATGATGACAATTGATCTTTATTTTCGACTTTGTAACTCGCACAATGTCCTTTCGTTTGATAATCAATGCGACTTCACCGATACTTCCCAGCCAACTCTAGGCGTACTCTTCTCCCCCCTTAGCCCCCTGAGCCGCAAAGAAGTCACACACAGAAAACCATATCTCAAATAGCACAAGCTTTTCCTTGCAAGGAGAGGCTTCCACCTCTTGCACAAACTCGCAACCCAACTCACACAAGTAAACTAGTCAGTAGAAATTTTAACAACATTTCATTCATCCAACAATAGGGTACTTTCCCTCTTCCTCACCATTCTTTTTATAAGAAAAATTGTCTTGACACTTGTAAATGCATGCACAATTAAACCACTTTTAATAATTTAATTAGAGATTATTCACCCCCAACACGTGTCACACTTTCCCCAAGTTTCACATGTTTAATCCATTTTAATTTAAATAATTATGCATTTCCCTCACACTCCTCAATTAGTTCTTAAATTTTCTCTTAGTTGTCCCTTAGTTCCCCAATTGCTCTTTTATTGTGTCCCCTAACTAATTTACATTTGGAGTTTGATTAAGACTCTTCTCCTAATTAGGATTTACAGTTTGATTGTCTTAGGATACAAACTCTATGTTGACAACCCATTCTCTCGTGAATGTATTTTCTTTTAATTAAAAAATCATTTTTATTAATTTCATGCACACATTGTGCACATGTCTTAATTTATTCTCCCTTCTCTATATTTTAATTAGTATAATCTCCCTTAGACCCATTTCTCCCATTTCTAGAATTTTATTAGGCATAACAATTAAACTCACATTTTATTATGTTTCCTTTCATAATTTAATATAAAATTATATAAATTCATTTCTTTTTTCTATCAGTTCTAAATAAATGTTTTATTCTCTACTCTAACAAAGTCTAAGTATTCATTTCATTTTCTAAGATCTTTTATATTTTTATTGACTCATAAATTTGTTCATGTGACATGCCCTTCAAGATGCACCTCCATGCTCCAAGGGTGCCACTCACCATTTGAATTAGCTTGGAAGTCGTCTAATGATTGGAGTCAATACGCCACTTGTCGACCTTGTGTGAGACTAAGGGCTTACTCAGGAATAAGGAATGCACATTATTGCACAACCCTCAGAAATCCTCGTGAGCAACTACCTCAGTCTTCCCTCACGACATCATGAACCACTCGGAGCAAGGTAGTCGTTAACGTTCAGTTCAGGTCATGGAGCGAGTGCTAGTAGGTTGTGACAGGGATGCTACCACACCTCTCCCCAATCTATCTGATATCTGTGAATGGCCCCTTTTCTCCATATGTGAGTCATATTAGCAAGTTTCACCATGCCTTCATCCACTGAAAAAAATAATATCAATAACTCATATACACGAAATCCATAATTGAAATCATCACATAACACGTGTAATAAATCAAGTACTCATAACCGAAGTAAATAGTCCACTCCCTAACTCAATCTGGAGTCCAGGGAAGCCTGTTGATGCCATCAACATACTCATCTTTCCATGTTTCCCGCACATTCAGGAAACCTCATCATAATACAAGTCAATGTTATACATCATTAAAATAACATATCAAATTTCCATACACAACATAGCATAACCTCATAACCAAACAGATAATCATAATGTACTATGTTTAACCGGATCACTTGCATGTAAGTGTCCTCAAAGAATAAACAATGTCATGAAAATGTGATCAATGGAACTAGATGTTACATACACCCCTCTTGTTTTAAACTTCATCCTGAAGTTTGTA
>JASDQU010012660.1:0-21326 GCA_032191745.1 Picea mariana
GTTTCTCTGCTTAAGCCAGGAGATTCCTGCATCGAGTGCAGTTGAATACCTCCGCATAGAGTGCGCTGAGGAGGCTAAGTAGTTGAAATTTTGTTCTCTTTCATCCAGAGTCAAGATAGGTTATTCGAACCGTGCAAGTGAGTGCAGGCTGAATTGAAGTCTCAGAGCTGAGTCTGAGGGAAGGAGAGCGGGACTGTGTTAGTAGGATTGCACAGATCCAGGCGACTTTAAAGCCTTGAGAGCTGTTGGAAGTCGAGTGCAGGAAGAACATGAGAAGTCTCTGAAGGAGTCAGAGAGAGACAAATCTCAGGAGGGATAGTTCCACGTTGTATCGTGGGAACAGACCCAGGAGGAGCGTGAACATAATTGAACCTTGGGAGCAGGAAGAGTTCTCAAGAGGAAGAGAATTGACGGTGTGTAACTCCAGTGAAGTTTCGTGAGATCCCGAGGACCGTCCAATCGTGGAGGAGTTGCGCGGAAGATAACCCGTAAGCACAGGTGTGGAGAACCAAAGTCCATCGGACTTCGGGGTTCGGCATTCGGCGTTTCTGGAGGCGAGAGTTCAAGCTCTTTGAAATCGCGATCGACGATTTCCCGAATCAATTGGGGTCGTTGATCAGGACAGGGACACGTGGCGTGGGATCCCTGAGGGTTGGAATTTGGCGTTCAGCGTTTCCCAGAGGCATAGGTTCATACTCTTTGAAATCACGACCGACGATTTCCCGAATCGACTGGAGGCCGTCGATCTTCAGGAAGACACGTGGCCACAGATCCTGAGGAGTCGGGATTCGGGGTTTTGCAAGGACTGTGACCTTGTGCTTCAGAAACCGCGAATTCCTGAATCACGATTTTCCAATAGCACGAGCGGAGAACAGGTGTCTAGGCGTTAAGCCTCACCATGAGGCGTTGATAGGTGGCGTGATATCGGGGTTTCGGTATTCGGGGTTTCCAACAGCAAAGAAACTTTGCATCGTGGATCCACGATCCGTGAAATCCCGAAGTGACGTGGTCGTGTAGGCCCCAGGAAGTGAGTGGAGTCCAGGTGGCATTGAGCCGAAAGATCGGCACCTCGGCGTTCGGGGTTTTCAAATTCGAAGGCTCAGCATTTCGGGTGGCGATATCTCGAGTGTTGACTTTGACCTTCGGAGGTCGGGGCTCGGGACCTGAAGAGTTGGGATTGCTAGCGTTGAACTCGCGAACACGTGAGTGCCGATTTCCCGATATCCGAAGGGGAAGTCGCCGAGAGGAGTCCTGTGGGTGACAAGAACTCCCGAGGGGAGTTGGAAGAACACTACTGGTTCTTCAGGCTGAGGAAAGTGGAGGTCCTAGTGAGAGCGACCGTGTGTCGAGGCAGGATTCGAGCCAAACCAACTCAGATCATTTCTCATTGTCCTTAGAGATAAGGGGTATTTCTTCCCATGATTCTCTCAACCAATAGCCACTCCCTCAAAACTGGCAACAGAACGTTGTAGCGCTTCCTACTAGGTGGGAAAGGAGCGCTAGCGCTCCCTGCATGTGAGCAGGGGAGCGTTGATCTTCCAAAAGTTTATTAATATGACCATTTCTCAAGGAAATAAATTTTGCGTAGCTTGCCAAATGATATGTTTTCCGCTTCTAACATGTCTTAGAGGATGTATCAAGTGTCTTCATTGTGTCGTTCACAATGTGACATATGTAGAATGAAAATGCGACATTTACGACACTTGCAACAATGATAATAAGACATTATCAAAGTGAGGAATTTTGACGTGTAACAGATTGCCCCCCAAAGTGTGAAGTCAGAAGACGAAAGCTAATGACTGAAGTGCTTTGTATATTTTCTAAGTAAGGGTATGGAGTCGAAGAACTTCATAGAAGCTGCAAACAACCATCAAACAAATGTTATCATGTGTTTCAAACCCAAGCCAAGCATACCTATGCTTGAGTAACAAAGAACTTAAGGTATGGACGCCAATAAATACACTGCGGATCCATGATGATACTAACTAAGGGTATATCCACCACATATACAATGTGGATCTATACCTCCATGAAATGAACTGATTGTAGCCACGAGAAATACACAGTGGATCTACAAGATGATAAAACATAAGCACAAACCAATACAATGTGGATGTATGTGACAACATATAATCATGCTCAAAAGATCTCCTTCATCGCCTGGGGAAAGTAGATAACAGAGTGAATGCTCAACCTAGGGTCTTCGTCCCAATCCCGATGTGGTACGAATCTAGCCATGTGAATAGATGTTTTGTTGTCGAACATGGTAGAAACCACTTGATTATCGGTCATTGAAGTAAACCGTTAACAAGTGCAAGGGAAATCACCAATGATGTCAATGAATCCCAAGGTACTCTAGTACAATCCAACGAATATGAATAAATGAGATGAAGTTGAACATTCATGGAATCATCTGATTAGAGGTCAATGATGTAAACCCATTGTCGAAGGCGAGGAGGGTTGCCATTGAGGCATGCAGGTCCCAAGGTACTAATTGGTTCCTAAGTCTAATTCTCGGATGATGTGTTGAAGTCAACAGGAAAAGACGCATCAAAGGAGTGCCTTGATGTATCCCTCATCATCGACACGAAAATGACATAGAGATGTAAGATGGTGAATCAAATGAGTATGGATTGACATGGTTATTGAAATTGGAAATTTTTTTATGGTTGACTCTCAAGGCGGATACTTCCCTTGAACATTGAGACACAACATGACTTGGCAGCATAAATGTAATGTGGACCAAAACATAATGCAGCGGATGTTGTGACATTCATCAGGTGGCCCAAAGGAGTGGAAAGACTCATAGGATTGGCTCAGTGCAGAGGTTTAGAGGATTATCCAAGTGTTAAAAATGTAGATGGAAACAATGTGTCGTGTTCAAGGGTGACTGCAAGAGTAACTTGTGACAATTCTAAAAGATAACCTGGCTTAATTCCTTCAATTTTTCCCCCCATATAGATAGACAAGTACCTCTTTTTGTTTTTACAACCTCGAGGAGGATAACACATGCTCGATATAACTCACCTTTAGTAAGTCCCTCTTCCTTTATTTAACGAAGTGGAAGAAGTAAGGGTTTGGTCTCATATGGGCCCTTCAATGTGTGATTTTAGTGAGTCCGAAGAAGAAAAACTCGGTGGTTTTTCATGTTTACAGAGTCTAAAAAGAACTTAAAGGCGACTCCAGGGTTTTCTTTTTTCATAATTTTAGTCTCTGAAGTCCAAAAAAGAAATAAAATTCTACTTGGGAGACGCCCTTTCAAAACCTTTTAAAATGAGTGTGAAAGGAAGCAAGATCACTCGGCAATATTTTCATGTTTAGAGAGTTTGAAAAGAGCTTAAAGGAGAATCCAAGGGGTTCCTTTTTCATGTAACCTTTACGAGTCCGAAAAAGTGATAAAAGTCTACTCGGTTACATTCTCATGTTTTTTTTTTTTTTCGAGCACGAGAAAGAACAAAGATTGTGCTTGTTAGTGTTACAAGGTTGTTGAAAATATACTGCATAAAAACCTGCAAATATAGACAATTATGGGCCCAGAGCATTAGTGACTCCTCAAAAAGATTAAAAACCCAAAAAAAAATTATATTAGTGAGAAATTGCAAAAAATCAACCCTATCAAATAGTAAAATAGGTTAAGAATTTCATTACCAATTGATTTTTACCAAATTCTTCTAGCTTTGGAATTTTCCACATTTGGAGGGCGATTTTCGAGCTGTGACTACGGGAGTTGTGATCGACCATTTTAGATTCCATCTAGACTAGGTTGGTCACCTTTCCTTTTCAATCATTTTTCATGGTTTAATTTTGTGTTTAAGCTCATATTTAGGGTGTTCAGGGCTCCTTAGGAAGCTCTAGGCACTGAACTGGATCAACGCTCCCTCAAAGGGATGAGGGGAGTGATGATCGAGATATAATCACCCTTGTGCACATGCCTAGGGAGGGATAGCGCTCTGTGGGCAGACTTAAGGGAGAATTGGTGCATAACCAATTTTTTTTTTTCATTTTGGGCTAGAAAGACACAATGTTTTGCAAAAACAATTTGACTAAAGATATTTAATTAGTTGTATTTGCAGATTGCACAGATCATATAGCCATGATTGAATGGAAGGAATGCAAACATGAGTTCGACGACATCGTTGCTTTGCAAAACCCTCAAGCCAGAGCCGCTTTTCGAAATTGTGGTCTTCTTAAGTACTTTAAATTGCATAATATGAGGAAAGAGGTATTATTACTTGAGTACATGATCAGATTATGGGATGATGTCAAACATGGATTTCGTATTGGGCCACATATGCTCGATATTGAGCTTGACGCTGTGTAATTTTTTACTGGCCTCTCGAAGAGAGGGGTTCCTATCCTTTTTCCCTGACATTGGGCAACTCCTCAACCCACTGAGGCATATGTGGTTCAGCACTGTATACCAAGATCTCGATTGGTCGGTGGACAAATCGTGATCAAAGATGTGAGGGATTTGGCATTAAGATTGATTTTATTCTCCATTACCAAATTTGTGAGTAGTACCAGCTCTCATCTAGATTTGAAATCTCATATGTCATATGTTATACAATGTGTAGAACCCAAATTGTTTAACTGGAGCGCAGGGTTCCTTCAGAATGTGAAGGAACAGATCTCAAAGTGCAGGATAGGTAGGCAAAAATTTTGGATACGGATCTGTCTTAGTTTCATTCTTTTTGGAGTGAGTACCCCATATGAAGCCACATGTTGTGTTGATAGCACGACCTACGATCGAGCCACGGATGGAGAGATGGACCAGTTTGTTCCCTAGATTGGGGAACGAACCCTCAAAATTTAGGTTTACAGTTGATTTGTTTGCTTGGTGGAGGAGACAACTGGTTGTCATCAAGGATTTTCCATATATATGCTAGAGTATATTTTCGGGGTAGTGCAGACTTGGTGCTCCCCGAGGGAATTTAGTGGGATGTGTCAGCTACGAAAATAAACCTTGTCATGTATTTTTTATTGTATATATTATATTAGTTTTTATGTGTACAAAGAGGGATCTAAAATATGTTTTTGTTTCATCATGCAGACAGAGGTGCATCATGCCCGACAGAGATGTCAGAACTAGGGTGTCGTGGTGACGTGCAGCTAGCAGTGGAGCACAAGGTTGCAGTGGGAGGACTTCGGGAGGTCGAGAGGAACCTCTGAGGACTGACCATGGGTGTCCCACCTCTTAGGAGGCTAGACGTGCCTCTCCATTTGCAAAGACATACAGTAGGATTTCATGAGAGTTTGAACCACTTGCTTCGACGAGTGGCTTGTGCAGTATTGTGCTTCTCAGATCACAACATGATAGAGGAGGACTAAGATCCTCAACATATTTTGTAGTCTTTTATGATGATATCATGGACATGAGGGCCCAGAGTTTTCCCTATTATGTACTTTTTGATGTAAACAATTTTTTTCTATCATGCATATATATATATATATATATATATATGTATATATATATATGAGTTTTGTGGTGCCTATTGATGTTACAATTTATCTTATGTGATGTTTTAGTGTACATGTGATTCAAATGTTTTATCTATGTGCAAGATGCCGATCCAAAATGTAATTGTCTAATGAATCCGATGTTGTGTTGAGTTATCTCGGTATATGTTTGTATTGTATAAATTCAAACGATCTTTCGAGACACTGAACTCTTAGGTGGAGACGTAGTAAGACAGGGTTGCAAATGACATAAACTCGATTAAGATGACAAACCACGAGTTGAGAATCTAGGTTGATAATCAGATGAGATATACCTAGAGAGGAGGCTTCGGTTAAGATTTTGATGTCGGCATGATATTCTGCCACGTTATTGGTTTTCGATCCTAAGAAAATTCCTCCTGAACTCACCAACTCGTTAGAGTGGTAAATGACCCAAGATGCAGAAGCAATTTTTTGGGTGTGCCGACTAGCGCCATCTGCAAACCCGAGAAAGATGGAAAAGGGATATGTCATTTGTGCATGCAATCACAAGACAAAGTATAAGCAGCTAAGACAAAAACTCGTACACGCAAGAGAAAAGACACACCAAATCAAAATTATATAGTACAATAGTGTACAAAGCACACATGCCAGATGTTCTATGCATAGTACTTCTTGAGGTAAATCCCATTTCGGGGTTCACTGAGAGATATTCCATCATAGTCGACTAAATCATAGGCGCCTCTATGTAATACACATTTTATGATATAATTTCCATGCCACAGAGGTTCTAACTTCCCTGTTCCAAAATTATCATGAGCTTGGTCATAGACGAGGACTAAGTCTCCTTCTGCAAAAGCACGAGGTTGAACGGATTCACCATATTGACTCTTCATTCATTTTTGATACGTCTCATTAATGAGAGAAGCATCGCAACGTGTTTCGTCTAACTTGGTTAAATACAGGAATCGTTCCTCTTCAGCAGAGGTATGAGGCATGAGTTCTACGGTGAATTTCAATGAAGGGATCTCACACTCAATTGGTAACATTGCTTCTATGCCAGATACCAACTGGAATGGAGTGAACCAGTTACAGCTTTCATGGAAGTGTGGTAGGCCCAGAGTGCGGAGAAAAGTTGCAAGTGCCAAGAGGTTTTGTTTTCCCCCACCATGCGTTGGAGCATGGTCTTTAGGACTTTTTTGATAGATTCAACTTATTTGTTTGCTTGAGGATAGTAGGGGGATGAGTTTTCATGATGAAAACCCAACTTGACATGCAACTCACTCATCATTTGGTTCTAAAAATGTGAGTCATGATTAGTGACAATGGATTGTGGGACACCAAAGCGAGTGATGATATGGTTAAAAAAAAAAATGTTGCAGTACGACCATCGTTAAGAAATGTAGGCATAGCCTCCGCCCATTTAGTGAAATAATCAACGACAACGATGATATAACCGTGCCCCCCATCGGAGGTAGGATTACATTGAATAAAATCAATTCCCCATTTGGCGAAGGGGCCGACGGTGACAATGGGATGCAATGGAGCAGGGTGGGTATGTGCCTTCTTCTAAAAAACTTGGTAGGGTGGGCATCATTTGACAACCTCGATACAATCTTTGAAGATGGAGGGCCAAAAATAATAGACACATAATATTTTATGGGTTGTAGCCATCCCAGAAAGATGACCTCCACAAGCTCCAAGGTGACAGTCATTCAAAATGCGTTTAGCCTCATCATGGATTAAACAACGTCATCGGACGATATCAATACCATGGAGATATAAAGTGTCGCCAAGGATAAGGTCACGTTTATAATGGTGGCAGATACGATGATGTTCATCACGGGAAATATCGGGCTAGAAACGTTGGATTTGGAGATAGAGAAGAATATCTCCATACCAAGGGTCTAACGTGATAATGAGGAACGAAGATTCATCGGGAAGAGAATCATTTGGCTCAATATCTTCAACAGCATAGGGAAGATCGCAGATGAGTTCCACAAAAACCAACGATTTTTTAGCTTTTGATTTGGCAAACTCGAGATCAAATTCTTGAAGAATAATGATCCATTTGGAATACTTTCCCCCAAGGACTTGACGTGTAAGGATATGGTACATGGGGTTCGAGTCTGCAATGACCGTAGTAGTGTGCAATAGGATGTAGTGGCAAAATATATGTATGACGATGAAGGCTACAAGAGCCAACTTTTCAACATGTGAATATCGGAGCTCGAGACCAGATAGACTCTTACTCATATAGTAGATCACATGTTCATCACCGTTATGATCCTCTTGAACTAACACCATAACGATAGTGGAAGTAGAGGGAGCCAAATAAAGGATATAGTCTCATGCATAATTCAGAGGGTGCAAGAGAGGCGTGTATGTTGATGCATGCTTAAGAGAATCAAAAGAGCGTTGAGTGGTGTCATCCTAGATGAAAGGAGTGTCTTTCTGCAACAATCTCATAAATCCTTTAGTGATTTTGGTGTAATTACAGATAAAACGGCGAAGAAAATTTTCTTTCCCTTGCAAACTTTGTAGTTAGGTCAGATTGTTGGGAGGGGGTAAAGCAAGAATAGCTTTGAATTTTAAGGGATCCACCCTAATCCCATATTTGGAGACGACGAATCTAAGGAGTTGACCTGATTCGACAACTAAGATGAATTTGTGAGGGTTCAAACGAATATGGTAAAACTATAATCGAATAAAAATGGCTCGTAAATGATCAATATGGTCTCGTCGAGTAGACGAATGAGTGATTAAATCATCGAGGTAAGGTTCCACCATATGTTTGATATCGTGGAAAGCATATGACATGGACTGCTGGAAAATAGCACCAGCATTTTTAAGACCAAAGGGTAGCTTTCGATAAGCAAACGTCCCCCAAGGGAAAATAAAGGTTGTCTTATGTTGATCAGTCGGTAGAATGTCGATATGGTTATACCCTAAGAAAACATCCATGAAGGAAAATATAACACTACCAGTGCAATTATCGATGATTTTGTCAGTAAAGGGCATTCGGTAATTGTCTTTTGTACAAGCCTTGTTGAGATCCCTATAATCGACACAGACATGAATGGTTCCTTGTTTTTAGCGACCAGAACAATGTTAGAAACCCATTCCGTCAAGGGGATAGGATAAATAAAGCCAAACTTCAACAACTTTTTAATTTCTGCCTTTATGGTCGCGCTTTTCTTAGGATGAACCGAGTGAATTTTTTGTCGTATAGGTTTCACACATGGGCAAGTTTTTATCTCATGCACAACGATCGATGGATTGATCCTTGACATTTCTTCGTAACTCCAAGCAAAGACATCACATAACTCTTTGAATAAAGCGGTATAAGCTTCCACTTCCTAGGGCGAACAATTCACATTGAGATGAACATTTTCCACAATACCTTATTTGATCAAGATGTCGATAGCGATGGTAGAAGAGATGTTGCCAAAATTCCCCTCGGGAGTAGTATCCTGGGTAAGGATGGGAGATTGGGGAGAATCGACGACACCGTCAGGAAAGATAGAGCATAAATCTTTGTCAATTTCATCTAGACTTGGGAGAAAAGATGAACGATGATGGTTGTAATCCCAAGGTATCTCATCGATACTAAGCATTTCCATAATGGATTCGTATGATGGAAAAATCCGTAGGATGTAGTCAAAAGTAGAGGATAAGAAATCCATCCAAGATGGAAATGAGTAAGTGTTGGATGCCAATAGATGTTGGTCATCCAAGGAGGGAGAGGTGGATTGGATGGCATTGCATGAAGCCTCAGTAGGACTAAGTGGCATAGCGTCACCTAGAGCATCAAATTCCAAAGGACTAGGCACAACCCAAGGATCAGATGATTTGTAAGATTGATATGTCATAGTTGAGATCATATTGATCGTGGAAATGTGTTGTGTGGTGGGAGGAAGTGGTGTAGGGAAAGTACCCATAAGGGAAGAATATTTTAAAATACCTACACTGACACTTTCATAAGTAATCTTAGTATCTCCCAAGAAAGGAATATTGTTGGTGGCAGGAGTGCGAGCGTTGGGGGTGCAATAATCTAACTGGTCGATAGTGACAATTTTACCTTGATAGGGGAATTGTACACATCGAAACACCGATGGCATAAAACCAAATTCTTCCTAACAAAAAGTTGTAATCAAGGGGAGAATCGACTATCTCTACATCGACAAAGATAGTATTACCTCCCAACCAAACGACTAAGGACTGCAAGAGTCCGTGAGGACGAAAACCTCACCCATTGAATTCTCGTAACATCGTAGGGGATTGATTAAGCGTGGGTGATTTTAATCCTTTCCAACAAGATAATTACATGATGCAAGTTGAAGTTCCCTCATCTAGTATGGTACGATGAATTTGTTGGTTATGAACAACCACATTGATCTAAAAAGCAAGTGGGTGAGAAAGTCGTGACTTGAAGTTATCAAGGTTAAATGTGATATTATTTGATGACTCGGGATCGATTGCGTCGATGGAGGCCAAGAGTGTTCTACGTTTACTTGGACAATGTTGTAGAACTTCAAGAGAATACATAGCACACGGTGCTTGAGCCAAATATTCAACAATGTTGTATTTTTGGCCAGCACGTGAACTAGGATTAAAAGTCAATTTCTAAATAGTGCTCTTGGGAAGGCGTAAAATAGAGTCGAAAGTGGGTTTGTCAATCTAAATCGATCCAGATGGAGGACTAATGGTGGCGGGATATGGATTTGATGGAGTACCGTTAGTGACCTTCTCTTTATCAGGTTTAATCAGTTAGTCATATGTTGTGGTGCGAGTGGTTAAATCAATCCCATTAAACATATAAATATGGGCACTCAATGAAGCTTCCTCTCTAGGAGGATGACTGGGATTACCCCCTGCCAGAGGGGTAGGGGCTTGAGCAACCATGGACTGTTGTTGAGGAAATGGTTGTGTTAACATAGCGGGTTGGGAATTCCCTTTGAAAATTTTTGCAAATTTGTCGCGATGAGGACAGTCTTGGGTGTAATGATCATCACCACAAATGAGACACAACAATTTCAGTTTTCACTATGGTTGTTTTTCATGAGCAGGCGGTTGAGTTTGTATTTTTGGATTTTCATTATTATTATTATTATTATTATTATTATTGGGCTTATTTTTTCAGTTTCTTCTTTCCCCCGAATTGTTGTGAAGAGGCAGATTGGACTGCATTCACCTCAGAGAATTGGGTCAAGGGGGACGTATAGGAGATTGAAATTGAAACAGTGACGGACGCAGAAACAGAATGATTAGTCGAGACGACCGACTGTGATGAAGATTGGGTTTTGATGACATCGACGATTCCATCTGCGTGAGCCATGGAAGATGTTTTGGATGGATTGGTGGATGTATGGGGAGCATTTGGTATCAACTCATACAACGAACCGGGTTGTGAATAAACCAAATCCAGGTACCGAGCATGAGCAATGGCTTCTTCCTCGGTGACAACACCACCCATGGTGAAGTCACGATAAATTGGGGGTAAAAGAGATTTAATAAACCATTATGGCAATAACTGGTCAGGAATGGTCGCTTTGACCAACCTTCGTCATCGTCTCCACTCATGATTGTGATCTGAGATATGTACGGAGTTCGTTTGACAAAGTGAGGTTAAGAGTTCCGTAACAGTCTCGTAATGGATGGGTAATTGAAAATGTGTGAGAAAATACATAGCTAGGGAGTTGAAATCTTGAAAGGTACCATGTTGGAGCTCAATGTACCATTTGGCTGCTAAGCCTGTGAGTGTGCGCTGAAAAAGACACAACCGTATAGAATCATCCATAAGTGAGTTTGATGAACACCATAGATGAAATGTCATAACATGGTTGTTTGGGTCTTCACTAGGTTTACCGTCAAATTTAGGGATGTCAGAGGGTAATTGAGCAGGAATTACTAGCCAAAAAGCAAAATGTAGTATGGGATCATTTGTCAACCGAGATAAGTCTGGTAGATCCAGCGTGGCAAGGAACGGTAGTTGTCAGTTAACCTGAGGGTAATACTGGTGCAGCATGGGGACACCAGTAAGGCCATAAACTGGTTGAGGTGGATAATTGTATCCAGTAGGCCCTCCCATATACGGTTGTTGTTGGCTGATATAGGCATGATTTGATTGTTGCTGAGGAACATTCATGAAAGGAGGGAAACCTGGTTGGTTTTAGGGAGGATGAGTCATTTGATTAGGTTGTGGGGGATAAACAGTTTGCCCTTGAGGAGGGTAAACAGTTTGTCCTTGTGGAGGGTATACAATTGACCCTTGGGGATGATAAGATTGTCGTCCTCGAGGACCCCGGGTAGGATTTGGGACACCCGGATAAGGTTGTCCAAAATGTAATCGAAGGAACATGATTGGGTATGCCTCCATGTGGGTTATGGTATAATTTTCCTCCTTGATAAGGTTGATGAAACGTACCTCCTTGGGGTGCTCCCTAGGATTGTGAAGGGTTTCCAGAAAAAGGGGGTTGTCCCCCTGCCATAGGTTGAGTCACAAATGGGGTTTGACCAACAAAAGGGGGTTGCCCCCCAATGGATGTTTGCAAGGGAGAATATCCCCAAAGAGGGACATGCCTGTTAAACGATGGTTTCCCCCCAGTCGGGATTTGTCCTGTAGTTGATTGTGTGTGTATGGCAGGGTTTTGCATTATGTGATGTATAGGTGTTCCAACAAGATTTTGTGGAACATAAGGAGTTGTAGTGTGAAAAGGTGTAGTGGTGGGATTAAGGGTCAAAGTACCTTATGTATGATTAGGCGTTATGACTCCAACGTTATGTTGGATTTGTATTGATGTAGCAGCAGGATTGACTACTTGTTCGATGGGATGGTCAATAGTATGACCGGACAGTCCTGCCTCAGAAGCAGCAGAGGCAAGAGGGTCAGGAGGTGGTCGACTAAAGTTGAAATGTCCATAAAGATCACGTCCCAATGGATTTTTCCATATGGAATGAATAAGTGTTTGTTGTCGATTTACCATGCCAACAGACCAGACAGGAGTCATGTACTCATCATAATCATGTTCTAGGTATTCCATCTGCATCTTAGTGTATGGCCTCAATGGAAGACGAGGAACTTCCTCTTCTATTACATTACCGAACGAGTCCAATCGAACAAGGAGTGGCTCGATAGAAACTTCTCACATAGGGGTAGTATGAGGAATGGGATCCTCAACCGTAACCAAGACGCTTTCAGGATTTGCTAACAAAGGAGTAACAGTGCTCCCAACATCTCATTGATTTTCTACCTCTTCACGTTAAATGTCTTCGAGTGAATTTGGAGGTAAGGGTTTGTAGCCTTGCAGAGGAAACCCTTGCATACTACATGATCTACGAAGACCTTTACCATCTATAGTCTCAATCTTGAAAAAAGATTAAGTAAACAAATAGCACACGATAAAAATTTAGAAGAACCAACAAGCACACAAAAAATTCTCTCAATGATCGTACTAGTTGGTGATGAAATCCAACATATGAGCAGGTGGAACATTTACATTGGTGACCTTATTAACAGACTTACACCTTGGTGCAAGCTTCCACACAATAATCTTGGATTTACCCTCCAATGAGCTCGAGTTAGTTTGACCAACGTCCTTTCCAGGTATAACAAAGACTTCCCTTCACTGTCACCTTGTGTGAGGACCCTAAAGATTATGGATACTAAGGACACCAACTCGTAGTTAGCCTCTAAGCGAGTATACTCGACAGTCCAGTATGAACGTATGGGCAAGATAACAATTCTGAAATCCTTCAAGAGAACTGAGGACAAGTGAACCGGTAGAACTCTAGAGGACCTCGAACGAATTCAGAATTCACAAAGCACCGAGACCAAATGAAGACAGTTGAACCTCAAGAAGAACCCTCAAAATACGATCTTACTACTATGAATAGTTAAACCTCGGAGGAATAATCTTCATTACTCTCCTGAACACGACCTCGTGTGTAACCCCTGTGTGAGACGGGGATCCCAACTATGCTTATACTAAAATTGGATTTACTCTCCCTATCGCAAGACGATAATTTTGTTTTGAATACTTTGGAGAGTTATACTCACAGCCTAATCCAAAGCGATAATCCTAGTCTACTATTGGTGGAAGAATCTAAAAAGAAAAAGTTTCTAGATCGATTTTTAATTAGCATTGATTTTTGTGGTTGTTCTTTACACAGAGGTGAATGAGAGTGAAACTAATGATGTTACAACTAGAATCCCAAAGAAGTAAAAGAATGATAAGCAAACGTTCCTTTCTATGAACTTCTATATACGGGAAGGAGAAGAGTTTTCTTTCTTTCACTACCAAACACAAGAATGCAGAAATTTCGTGCAATTGTTTTCAACAAGAATCCATTTCAGTGCTAAATCATATAGAAAATATTTCTGGTATCCAAAAAAACAATGGTAAAAAGTATCCTTTCATTTGATTATGAATGTGAATTGATTTGATTTAATGCTTCTTCTACAAATAATAAAAAAGGTTTCACTATTATGGCTTTTAGACAATGGGAAACAAGAATCACACAAACAAAAGGCACTCTCACACCAGTCAATAAGAGGCAAAAACAAACTAAACTTTCCAAAAAGAACACCAAAACAACAAAACACACTTAAGAAATTTGTTGGAAAGATATGAAGATCATAGACCAATTAAAGCAATAAAGAGATCCATGAGTTTCCTTGTACTAATCTTCAACCAATCAAATGAATGAAAAAGTATCAAAATGAACCCAAAATATTGAAGAGAAAGGGTGATTTTGTAACAAGGAAATACACTAAAATCCAACCAAAGATCAAAAATATTAAACGAAGCACTTTCCAGGTCTGACGAAAGACAAAAGCTGACAGAACAAGTTTTGAGTTAGAAGGAATACCCAAAAATTACACCCAGTACAAAGGTAGTCAACAATTTTTCAAAATGAAGAAAAATCGGCGCTCTGGTTATATCAGCACCAAAGTGCTACAACGCTCCCTAAAGCACTATAGAGGAGCGTTGATCTAGAAATCAACGCTTTAGCTGTAAAGGAAGAGGGTGCAAGTTTCTGAGAAAGAAAAAGGATCAACCTAGAAAACGAAAAACTCAAAAATTTTGATCAACAGTCTTTGTGAGACAACCTCAATACTGACAACAGATGTATAAAAGAGAAAAATACAACAAGTGGGATTTGAAGATGAGCAAAAGCTAAGACAAAGTGAAGGAAAGAAACCAAAACTGAAAGCTTCATTCCCCAATGGAGTCGCCAATTTCTATTGTAGGTAAATTCCCATGTGGACAAGTGAATATCCTCTTGGATCCTAGACCCCTATTACCAAGACAGAAAGATGCTAACATTGGACACTAACAAACCTTTAAATGTAGTTAAACTAGTTAAAGGGAAAAAGGGAAGAAAGTATGATATACCTTTTTCTAAATCTTGTCCTTGCTTAGTCTAGGATGAGCTTGATCTTCAATCTCTTTAATGAGATATGCAATCCAATAGACAACAAAGATAATGCATGCTTCCTATTCTACCAAGATTAGTTTAAACTAAATTTATCAAAAAAATACAATCATATGCAATCATACACAAACTTGAAGGAAATAGGCCAAGCATGTATTAATGAGAACATTACAAGGTACTTACAATCTATAGATGCAGTTGCAATAACCTCTCCAAGTCCTCCTTGTCCAACCCCTTGCTGGAAAGATCCATGATCATAATGACAATACTTTTTGTTGATATTCTCCTCCTTTTCACCACGAGAATACCTCCTTTTATAGGCTTTGAGAGGATTAACCACCTTAGTTATATTTGGAATAAGCTGAGGATATGACAACATCAGTTGTGGCATCTCCCTTAGATGCAACCTAAAGCTTGGATTCGAGCCAAAACAACTCGGATCATTGTATTCCTTGAACTCACTAGACGGTGTGTGCCATAATATAGAAAGCGGTGCTTTTTGAGGAGTCATACGCACCAATGCACATTAATTACAATAATGCACCGGTATGAAATATTGAGAAAATGCATCGGTGCGAATTATTGAGAAAACACACCATTCTATAAACGATATAACGTACAATAATATTTATCGTTTCAAAATTGTACGATGCTCATGTTTAAAATATACATCGGGGCACTAAAAATAATTTATGTATAAGTGCGTTAAGTTTGTTATATGCATCGGGGTTCTATATAATATTTATGCATCGGTTCCTATACTATAATATATGCATCGATGCTTAGTAAAAATAATGGTGTCGACATCTCACCTCAAATATTTGAAATTTCACTACCCTTCGATGCACATTGTAAAATAGACATCGATACGTACTAATTACACATGCACCGGGTGCATGCTATATTACACACGTCGGGTCTCAGGATAACTTGATCGCATTAGTGCTCACTATAAGTTAAATGCATTGGGTCTCGGGATAACTTGATTGAACCAATGCTCACTAGAACTTACATGCACTGAGGCATACAATACCTAAAATGCATGCGTCGACATCTCACCTCAAATATTTGAAATTTCACTACCCTTCAATGCACATTGTAAAATAGACATCGATACGTACTAATTACACATGCATTGGGCGCACGCTATATTACATGCATCAGGTCTCGGGATAACTTGATCACACTGATGCTCACTATAACTTAAACACATTGGGTCTCAAGATAACTTGATCGCATCAGTGCTCACTATAACTTACATCCACCGACGCATAAAAAACCTAAAATGCATCGGTTCTTCATATGCAAACAAGGGGGAATCGATGCATAGAAATTATAAAAGCATCGGTGCTCTGCATACGACGAAAAGAGTGAAAACGATGCACAATAGTTATAAATGCATCAGGGCATTTTTTATTATATTAACGTGTCAAGGAGTTTGTATTGTATTTACACATCGGTGCATTTGTATTACATTAACACATTGGTGTGTGTTTGTCAATACTACATTGGTGCATTTTGACATGAACAACACCAAAAAAAACATCCACTACAACCTCCGCTCGTCAAATTTTTTTTAGTTATACGGAACATCCGCTAAAACCTCCACAATCAGTAGAGGAGGTTGTAGCAGAGGGTTTTTTGAAAATTTTACCAAATTTTGTAACACTAAAAACCTCTGCTAGGATGTGTTCTCCTTGTAGTGTGTGGATTCTTTCTATAAGATGAGGTATGGTGCCTTAGAGACCTGATAGATAGATATGCCTTGGTCTAGTGCCTTAGATCCCTGATAAACCAAGATGAGGTATGGTGCCTTAAAGCCCTGATAGATCGAGATGCCTTGGTTTGGTGCCTTAGAGCCCTAATAAACCAAGATGAGGTATGGTGACTTAGAGCCATGATAAACCAAGATGAGGTATGGTGCCTTCGATCCCCGATAGACAGAGAGGCTTTAAGCATGGTTCTAAAAGTTGTGAAGAACTGCCAAAGTGTTGCTCGCGTGTATGGGGAGATTTTGACACATGATGTGGCCAATGGCCTTATACTAGTTCGATATAGGGTGATATGGAAGATACATAAGTTAGCTTCAAGACAAGGTCCCTTAAAGGGAGGGAGTATGTCATGCCCCATATTATTATTAAATAATAATAATAATAATAATAAAGTATAATAGAGAGTTGGCTCTATGCTCAGGTCCTCGTGATGAAACCCAGCCCATAGGCTCAGGGGCACGAGTCATAGGCCCCTTCACCGGAATCTTTTCCAACGTCATCCCTCCTACTCGGCGTGCCTCACCCCCTCCCTAATGATCGTTCTTTCCTTTCTAAATTCTTTCCATCTGGGCGATGTTGCTTCTCTATCAGATTCTCTACCGGACATATGGACTTCGAGGATGAGCCCAAGGTGGATTACAACCTCAACCCGGTCTTGGAAAGGGGATTCTACATGATTGAGGAATTCTTATGTCAACAGGATCAGGAAATATCTGCCCCTCACACAAGTTCAAAGAAGCCAATTGTTGAGGATGGGTTTTTGGTCATGCATGCAAGGGAGTTTCCAAATATGGATGATGATCTCTAGACTAAATTATGAGGATATGGCGTTCCGGGAAAGGACAAGTTTATCATTGTGTTGAACTTTGATGAAGAGGGTTGCTATTTTGTCTCTCCAAACAAAATAGGCAAGGGGGATACTTCGCAATCCCCTATTGTTTTCTGTGTAGAGAAGGAAAAAGGGTCAGGTTCTAGGGGGGGAGCGACAAGGGTGTGGATGTCCAGACAGCTTCAAGTGCTCCTCTGCAGAACAAAAACCCTAAGTGCATTCATGAAAGGAGAGGTCCCACCCAGATGGTGGTGGATAAGGATATCTCTATGTAGGAAATTTCCAAGTTCACCAGTCGAACACTAGTCAAAAGATTTAATTGGAAAAATCCTGGAGACGTAGCTCTGCATCATTGAATAGAACAACACTAGAGACCTCTATTAGGGTATTCCCTGGAAACCCATGCCTTAGACAGGGGTGGAATAGCTTCATGTTACAATCAGTGGATGAATGGAATTCTATTATGAGTAAAGAATGGACCTAGGGTCTGTCTGGATTGTCGCTCAAGTTTTCATTTGTCGACTTCGACCCTATCAAGGAACCAGTGGCTATAATTAAAGTCTGGGTTATTTTACCTGGATTACCCTTGGATTTTTGGTTGAAGGAGGCATTGGAAAATATAGGGAACAAGATCGTCACTTTTACAGGGTTAGCACCTTAATGGGAATCCAAATTATATTGTTGTTGGGCGTGGATTCAAATTGAGGTAAATGTCAAGGACAAGTTGGTACGAAATATTGATTTGGTGTATGGTGACAAGGTTTGGCATAAAAAANCGACTTTCAATTTTGAATTTCTTTGTTGATTTAGAATTGAGGTTAATCCTTCTGAGGCTTTAATACTTGGTAGATTTTGGTGATACAATCCTTTAAACTTCTCCATTTCTTTTCTGGTTTTTACTATATCTTCTTCTAAGGCTTCACACCTGACTTTCTTCTCTGACAATTGTTGTTTCAGTATGTATTCTATTTTATTTGCCTCTTCTAATTCCACTTTCAGTAGAGCAAAGTCTTCATCAGGTTTTTTACTTTCTTTCTCGAACTGTATAAGCAATTGTTTTTGCTTTCTGTTCTTAATTCTGAGTCTGTCAATTTCTTCTAGTGCACTGATTAGTTCTCCTTCCATATCAACAATAGCTTCTTCATCATGATCATCACTGCCTATACTTTTATTATCATAATCCTCTTTGGCCATAAGCATGAATTCATTTGCCTTATCTTCACAGGAAGAGTCACTATCGGTGTCTTTTGAGGAATTGTCATTATTTGCAACCAAACTTTTCTTCTTATTATATTTCTTGTATTTGTACTTATTTTCATCATCATAGTTCTGATCCTTTTTATGATGGGGACACTTAGATGCAAAATTACCTATCTTACAACAGTTAAAGCATTTGAAGGGAAACTTCCCTTGATATTTTCCTGATCCTTTCTTTAACCTTCTCACATTTTTTTCCTCAATATCATCTAATTCTGAATCAGTACTCTTGTCTTACTTAAAAGATGCTTCTCTAGTACTGGATTTATCTTTGCTAATTCTCATTTCATATGCAGTTAAAGTTCCTAGAAGTTGATCAATGGACAACGTTTTGAGATCATTTAATTCTTCTATTGCAGAGACTTTTGGATTAAATTTATCAAGCAGAGATCTTAAAATCTTCTGAACTAAGAGTGAGTTGTCAAACTTCTCACCAAGACCCTTCATAGCATTTACAAGTTCTTCAACTCTTAAAAAATACTTGCTAATTGTTTTATCTCCATTCATCTTTAGTTGTTCAAATTTCAATCTATATGTTTGAAGTTTGGCATCTTTTACTTTCTCATTTCCTTCATAACTTCTAATAAGTTTATCCCACATTGCTTTTGCAGTTTCAAGATGCATCACCTTTACAAACTTAGCTTCAGCAAGTCCATTCAAGATAGCATTCATTCCCTTAGCATTAAAATAAAACTCTAACTTATCTTCCTTGGAGGCTAGCACAACAGGCTTTGTATATCCAGTCTCTACTACATCCCAAACATCAGCACCCAAGGCCATTGAGTATGTTCTCATTCTAATCTTCCAGAAGGAAAAATTTGTTCCATCAAATAGAGGGGGCTTAGAGTCTTAAGTCCCTTCATGACTTGTCATGTTTAAGCTTACAGATCTACCTTTGAACAAAAGGAACCTGCTCTGATACCAACTGTTGAAATTACTAAAAACAACTGAGAAGGGGGGGGGGTGAATCAGTTGTTATTGTGCTTAAACAATATTAAGTCTATTAAAACATTCTTAATCTTTCTTCAAGTGATCATCAACATTATACAACATATGGACAGTAAAAGTAAACAGCATTAGTCACACATAAGGTATACACAGAGACAGATTTTTCATGAGGAAACCCATAAAGGGAGAAAACCTCTTCTTCTTCAAAATGATAGGCAATCTTTTAAGTTCTGTACATCATCTTTAATTGAGCACCAACTCAATGTGAGGCTGCTACCTTTGTTTTACAAGCTGCAACTTGTTTGAGAGCACCAACTCTCTGGTTTCTCTAGCACCCACTAGAAGGAAGCACCAACTCCCCTAATGTTCCAACACCAACTGTATGGAAGCACCAACTTCCAGTTACACAGGATCCAACCTTTATAACAGAGAACACTTGTTCTCCCTTGCACCACCCTGCCACCCTGGTTTCTCTGGCTGCAACCAGATGGAAGCAACAACTCCCTGTGTTCAATCTCCCACTTGAACCTCTGAGGACAATAGTCCTCCCTAGCACCTCCCAACCACTCTAGAATGTAAATGAACAATTAAACAATCAACTACATAGATAAATCAGTTCTTACCACTTCTTCTCTGTTCTGTAAATTTGGTCTTCTTCTTATTGTTCTGCAACTCTTTTCTTCCTTTGTCTGTTCTGCAAATCTGCTCTACTTCAACTTGTTCTGTCATTCTGTTTTGCTTCAACTTGTTCTGTCATTCTCGTCTGCTTCAAGTCTTTTCTTCAACTGTTACTCTTCTCTGAGTGTTATATCACACTACACACATTTTTCAATCTCACACTTCACATATTTTCAGTCTCATACTACGCATATTTGATTTTCCCTTTCTTACATTTTTATTCATTTTTCGTCCCCAAAACCTCCACCCTCGCACCATCTGTATCATTTTCATTTATACACAAAACACACAGTCGTCTCCCTTCACATCTCCTTAGGCAAAAGAAAAACAAATGTCTGATCAACTGAAACACCAACCGATCGACAATCATGAGTCTGTTTCGCTAACAAATTTGTAACTAAGGAGTTAACTGTGAGAGAGCATAGTAACCCTCCGATCATATTCAAGTTTATCTGCACCGTTCGATGAACTTTATTAATCTTTCCTTTGAATTGGGTTTTGGAATTTCGGAATTCCTGTGGCCGAGTGTCTCGACACTTCATGTTGTGATCTCCGAAGCTCCAATACAGATCTTTTCTGCGCTAGCTCCTTCCTCTATATGACCATGGCCATGATCAAGCGTTTATACAAAAAGTGCTTTTCACAAATTTGCCTTTCATGAGTCTAGAGATGAGGAATCTCGACTCTCCAAGTTGTGATCCTCGAAACCTCGAGATGGAGCTGAGATCAATGGTCCACGATCTCGATGAATCTACAGTCCAGATTTCATTGTGAATTCGAATCTCACGATTCCTTTGTTAAGAACCAAACATCAATATAGCATAGAAAAACCTTAGGAAAAGTACTCAACGCCTTGAAAAAGAGATAATTTCAGATAATAAGCCTCTTCGAGGGGGCAACCTCCTTTTACCCCACTTAAATGTTCAAGTCCAAGATGATTCAAAATGAAAATGTCTCCTTGGTATATA
>JASDQU010012660.1:21426-33517 GCA_032191745.1 Picea mariana
AATGGCCTAGAGCCGACATAAATAAAATAACATTACTAATCTAATATGCCCCAATTAAGTGGTAATGAGCCAATATTAGGGCTTAACATCCTTCGATGGAGGTCCTTGTCACTCCAAGTTGCGATAGGCAAAGCTCCGAGTTGGAGCTCAGTTCAACGGTCCAAAACACATCGTGAATTAACGTTTGGGATTAAATCGCGATTTCAACGGTTTTTTTTCTTACCTCTCCAAGTTGCGAGTCACGAAACTCAGAAATGGAGTCGATGGTCTAGATCACACCTTGATCTGACGGCTGCGATTAATTCGCGATTTCGCATATTGTGATTTCAATGATCATATTTCTTGCCTCTCCAAGACACGAGTCGTGAAAATATGAAATGGAGTCGACGGTTCAGATTAATTGTCCCGATCAATACTTGATCTGACGGTCATCGAGAACCTGCATCTAGAAACAAAATTTCCGATCATCCTCCTTGAACTTCAAAATGTACACTCGCTCGGGGGTTTCCTGGACCCGTTCAAATACAGCTTCATCTGGTAATACAATTCGATCAACTTCTACCACATTACTTGTTCAATTAATCCATTGAAAGTGCAACAAACCCTCATCTCCCCTAGCTACATGAACAAGTCCTTTCCGAGTATCTGGCACAACTCATGTCCCCTCCAGAGACATCATTCCAGCCCGAAATTCCAACATGATCTCCTGACAATTGAATCGAATGATGCATTACAGCATATAGAATCCATTATGACCAAACCTTACAAATCCTCCCTGCAACATATTCTCATAATGCCCATCTATTTCATACTTTCTGTACTCATTCCATCTTCATTGTTGTACTTGCCATCAATGACAAGTATACAAGCATGTGTTGTCTGTTAAAGATTTTCCAACAAGAACTTCAGAACTTCACCACCTCACCATTTTGAGGAACATTGGAGAGAAGGAAGGATCATGAAGTCATGAAATCCTGCCAACTGTTATATCAAGAAGGTACTTTGGGTGAATTCTCAACCATCTGATTGAGTTTAGTGGAAGGACAGGGTAAGCCACAAATATATCAGAGTCCCGGAGTAAACAAACTCATGCAGACCATCGATCTAAGATCCCTACGAGTGAGATCTCAACCATTGGATCAAGAAGTCAACTACGACACTGACCACTCCAGTGAAGGTTGATATAAAAGTGAAAAATTATCGAAGCCATGAAGTGAAAATCCATGATCGTGAAATCTCACCAACCATCCGATCTAATAGGAAGATAAAAATAAGACATGTGACATAACAATAAGTCCACATCAACAGGATCATGTCAACAAGCACGCATGGCCCAGTCAGATGGTGACAAGTGTAAAAACTCATATGGCACATAAATTTTGTGAAAGTCACAAATTAGGGTGACACGTGGCACAAACATTATGGGTCCACATCATCATTATTGACATTAGCATGTCATGTCACTCCAGGACTACAACCTCTAGGGATGTTCAGTGTTTCCTACTAGAGACAATACTCGAAGCGCCAAAGGCCAAAGTTGTGAATTAACATTTGGTCGTTGATCTAAGATCCTATTGAGGGGTCTTAAATCCCTTTAACTCAACAGTAGGAACCAAACCCACCACTAAGGCCCAATCATACTCTACAGTGTTTGATAGTGGAATGGTTCTCTAGATTTTGCAATCTGACCAAAATAATCGATGGGCTTTACGTTTTCTTGTGAAGGGTTTCTCCTTCAGTTCAAACGTTCTCTTTTTGTGTTTTCTCTCATGTAGGACTAATATAAGATAAAGCCGGTATAAACCAAATAGTTGACAAAGTGGGAACAAACTTAACTACTGGAGAAGAGGATGAGCTTGGGATAACCCTTTCACTCTAGCATGTAGACAATGATCGTTTAACACAGGCCTAGTAATAATATGTTAACTGTGTGTGTATTCCAATTACTAATTGAGATACAAATTATCAGAAGAAAACATGCATGTGATAAACAATGGCAAATAAAATAATTTGCTCAACTCTAATCATCAATCACATAATAACAAAACGATTTATTTTCATCATTAAAGAAAGAACTGTAAAACATTGTATCAAATAACTTTTCAATAGATTTAATAGCTCTTAATCGTTATTGCATCCATTCATGATACGAAATAAGAAATAATTCTTCTTCACATCCAATCATGCATGAATTTGATGAAAAAACAACTTTGTCTCTGGTCCCAAAGGACTTCTCAATTAAAGGCAGCTCCGAAATAGTTCTTAACAAAACCAAAATGAGAGTTTCTTGCAACCACCATCGACCTGTTGAGATTCAACAAGAACATCCTACTGAAAATTATGCACCTACACTAGGATAGAGACTCATGTTATTTTTAGGAGGAAGTCTATTTTTAGATGATGTCTATTTATAGATGGTGAGCGAATTCTATTTATAGATGTATGTTGACTATTATTATCCCTTAATAATAGTTGGACAATAAATATTAGTCTATTCATAATGATCACTTGGAAATAGTTAACTGAATTTGCAAATAAGTTAGCTATAGGAAATTCGAGTTCAAAGGTTGACTGGTGGGACATGTAAGTCGAATTAGTTGTAACTGAGTGATTCAAAGTTGTAACAGAGTTGGATGTGTAGTTATGTGAGTTGTGAAGTAGTTTAACTCAGTTAAGTGAGTTAATCTCATTTGTACTAGTTGTAACTGAACTTACGCTAGTGAGAGATCAATGAATTAATTATTAATTAATTCATAATCACTGATCTCACATGCAACTAAATATTTACCACTGTTAACTACATGCATGTCAGATCCAGTGGAGACCCAGTTGAGATAACGGGTGAAAGGGACAGTTTGACTATCAATTGTGAGATTAGTGAGTGCACTCATGCAACCACACACACATTGGATGTGCCAATGAGGAATGCACAGCCTAGGAAATAGGAATTCATTCATTGTAGGGATTTCCATTAGCAAGGATTGCACAGAGGAGGCATGATGTCTGGAAGGAGTAAATTGGCACATGAATTTGTCAATTTTTGTATGACAATATGAGGCGATTGTATATTGTAATGAGATATCTTGGATTAGAGTTTTGTGTGATATTGCTTCATGATACATGATATATACATAATATATGATAGTGGGGTTTTTATCTTATTCTTTCCCGGTGAAACATCTGTGTTATGTGTGATTGATCTTTCTTCTTGATAATGCAATTGGTGATCGTGTTTTAAATTCCACAAGAATATTTGTAGAAGCGATTCTATATTTGCATATAATTGTTAGATCAAGAGAATCCAGGCAATGCATAATTTGTATTAAAATTTCTACATGGTATTAGAGCATAGGGAATTGTAGAAGCTAAGTTTGTGATTGGATAGAATTCGAATTTACAGAAAGACTTTCTTGGTGCTATAGATGATTCAAGATCAAAATGGCTTTCAATGGCTTGAGGTTAGAGTATGCACTCAAGGGAAACTCGAACTACATTTCTTGGAAGGACAGGATGGAGGCAGT
This sequence comes from Picea mariana, assembly GCA_032191745.1. NCBI lineage: Eukaryota > Viridiplantae > Streptophyta > Pinopsida > Pinales > Pinaceae > Picea > Picea mariana. The sequence goes on from JASDQU010012660.1 coordinate 24,948, forward strand.
ACTCGAAGACAATGGCTTGAAGGAATTCATTGACAAATATGTTCCTAAGCCAGATGATGCAGACGTTGCAAATCTTGATCCATGGAAAACGAAAGTGGAAAAGGCGAGAAGGATCCTGTTGGAGGGAGTATGAGACCACATTGTCTCAAGCCTCCATGGGAAATTCACACCATATGCAATGTGGAATACTTTGATGGATCTATTCCAAAACATCAGGGACCATAGGAAATTGGCGCTCAAAGATAAACTTAGGAAGATCAAGATCGAGAAGGGAGACTCCATTCCAAAATATCTCATGAAGTTTGTCCAATGTCGGGATGAGATGGGGAGTGTGGGAATAAAAGTACCTAATGATGATTTGGTGATATTGGCTCTCCTATGACTTCCCAAAAATTGGCACAGTTATCAAGACTCTATCAATGGAAGGGAAAAATTGCCAGATTGGGAACGACTATGGCCAGATTTGGTGCAGGAGGAGTTTAGGCGGAACACCAGAGATGGATCTTAATCAAAGCATGATGATGAAGAGGATTGTGATTTGGATGCCAAGGCAAGGAAAGGGAAGGGGAATAAATTCCATTCAAAATATGAGTCTAAAGGCAAGAAGCTTGATTTGTCCAAAGTGAAGTGTTTTCATTGTCACGAACATGGGCATCTCCCTACTAACTATCCGCAGAAGGAGAAGAACAAGAAGGTTGTTGGAGATGCATTTGGTAAGGCCCTTGCCTCGCAATTTGAACTTGACTTCTCCTTTATCACATGCATGGCATCAAGTGCATTGGGATTAGTGTGGTATTTGTATAATGGCACTTCCTTCCACATGACGGGAGATAAAAATATTTTTAGTGACTTGGAGGAGAGAGATCTCACAATGCATATAGAGATGGGTGATGATGGACGATACAGTGCGACTGGCATTGGTACCATTAAATTTCAGAGGGATTCAATTAAACCATTTCAATTGAATGATGTTACGCATGTTCCAGGTCTGAAGAAAAACTCGGTCTCAGTTGCAATGTTTGAGGACAAAGCCTATGATGTTGTTTTCAGCGATGGAAAATATTTCATGCGACATAAAACAACGGGTCAAGTCAAGAAGATAGGGATTAGAGTTAAGAATATCTACAAGCTAGAGGTAGATGGTTTTGTTGCCATGATGGGCAAGGAAGAAAAAGTGGTGAGCCGAGATGAGGGCAGATTATGGCACATGCGATTGGGCCATCTTCATCATGGAGCCTTGAAAATCATGCAACAAATATCTACTAGAATTCCAATGGGAACACTTTCTCAGTTAGATCAGTGCAAGGGTTGCACCATGGGGAAGTATGTAAAGTCCACCTTTCATGAAAAGGAGAACTATGCTTCGGTGATCCTGGAGAGAATTCACATAGACGTGTGTGGACCATTCTTGGTTTATTCAACAACAAAACATAGGTATTATGTTATTTTTTTCGATGAATTTTGTTGTAAATGTTGGATCGTCTTCATGTAGAAGAATGATCAAACATTCTCAAAGTTTTGTGAGTTTAAAGCATTGGTGGAGAAAGAGTTAGGGAAGTAATTGAAGGCTCTAAGGAGAGATAATGGTGGAGAATACATCTCTAATGAATTCAATGACTTCTTCGGAAAAGAAGAAATTCTAAGAGAACTCATAGTGCCTCATAACCCACAACAAAATGGGGTCACGAAGAGGAAGAATAGAACGATCGTGGGTGCATCACAAGCGATGTTGCATGATCAGGGCCTACCAATGAATTTGTGGGTGGAAGCATGCAACACTGGGGTTTATGTGCAAAACCATTTTCCTCATAGATTACTTGGCATGAGTACACCTGAAGAAGCTTTCATTGGTAAGAAACCTAATGTTTCTCATTTTAAGATTTTTGGCTCATCTGTTTATGTGGATGTGACCAAGAATGCCAGGAAGAAGCTGGAGCCAACTGCTGAAGTCGGGATATTTGTGGGGTACATAGAAACACCCCATGATTATCATGTGTATTTTCCTAACAGTAAGATGACTGTTATGCGATGGGATATAAAATTCGATGAGGGGAAAGCCATGCGGTTGTTGCTTGAGAGGGATCTAGACTTGCATGCATAGGAGGAACTACCGGTTCCCAAAGAAGAGTCTCAAGATGTGGATCAGCCACATGAGGAGGTTAATGGAGTGGAGGAAGACACTCATGTAGAGACATCCATAAAAAATGGAAGGAAGTGCCCCACGAAAGTTGATAGATTGAGACTAGATGCTGCACAAAATGTAGGAGCCCCTACTTCACAGTGCAGACAGAGACAGTCTCCTGATCGATTTACTGGATACATGGATCTCATGAGAAAATGTATTGTGACTGAACCATATTCCTTTCAGGAAGCAGTGTAGGATACCACTTGGGATGATTCAATGGTGGAGGAGTATGACTCCATTGTCAAAAAAAGTGGATGGGAAATTGTCCCAAGATCGGTCGACAAATCAGTGGTAGGTTCAAGATGGATCTACAAGGTAAAGAAAGATGTTGATGGGATTGTGGAGAATACAAGGCTATATTTGTGGCCCAAGGCTTCACACAGATTGAGGGGATATATTATGATGAGACCTTTGCACCTATCACAAGTTACTCTTCCATAAGATCCATCTTTGCACTCTCAGTGAAGATGGGCTGGCGCATTCATCATATGGATGTAAAAACTGTGTTTCTCAATGGGATCATTGAGGAAGAAGTATACATAGAGCAACCTAAAGGATTTGAGATCTTCAGCGGTGAGTCACATGTGCTCCAACTCAAAAGAGTGTTGTATGGGTTGAAGCAAGAACCCCATGCTTGGTACACTCAGATAGATAGCTATTTCACTGGACTGGGCTTCACCAAAAGTGAAGCAGATGAAAACCAATACCAAATTGTGGTGGAGGGTAAGATTTTAATCATTGTTCTTTATGTTGATGATTTAATACTGACTGGTGATGAGCAGCTGATACACTCATGCAAGGAGGACCTTGCAAAGGAGTTCGAGATGAAGGATATGGGCCTTCTTCATTATTTCCTTGGATTGGAAATATGGCAATAAGATGGTGAACTTTTTGCCTCTCGAGGCAAGTATGTAAGGGAGATACTGGGTAAGTTTCACATGCAGGGTTGCAAACCCATGGATACTCCTCTTCTAGGAAACTAGAGGAAAGAGGATGCTACTTCTGGAGAGGTAGTGGATGCTACTGTCTATCGATAGTTAGTGGGTTCACTAATGTATCTAATGAACATGAGACCATACATTTTCTATGTAGTTAACCAGCTGAGTCAAGCGATGGTTAAGCCTACCAAGCTCTTTTGGAAGGTAGGTAAGCATGTCCTGAGATACCTGAGGGGCACATATGAGTATGGATTATGGTATAGACATATGAATGAGGTGAAGCTGCATGGATTCACAGATGCAGATTGGGTGGGCAGCCCAACGGACATAAAGAGAACATCAAGGGGGATCTTTAGTATCAGATATACAACTATTTCTTGGTACAGTAGGAAGCAGAGGTCTGTGGCACTCATTTCATTGGAATCGGAATACATCGTAGCAAGTCAAGCTACATGTGAGGCTATATGGATGAGAAAGATCTTGGTTGGTTTGTTTGGTTCTCATTTAGATCCGATAGTGATTCATTGTGATAATCAGAGTTTCATTAAAGTCTCGATTAATCTTGTGTTTCATGATATATCTAAGAATATAAATATCTGGTATCATCATATCAGAGATTGTGTGCAGCGGAAGATCATGATGCTTTAGTAAATTTCTACGGAAGATCGGGATGCAGACGTTCTAACGAAGGTGCTCACCAGGAGAAAATTAGAATACCATAGAGACGGGATCAGGGTGAAGGATAATCCCTTTATTGTTGAGAGGGATTGTTGAGATTCAACAAGAAGATCCTAGTGAAAATTATTCACCTACACTAGGATGGAGCCTCGGGATTTTTTTAGGTGGAAGTCTATTTTTAGATGATGAGCAAATTCTATTTATAGATGATGTCTATTTATAGATGGTGAGCGAACTCTATTTATAGATGTATGTCGACTATTATTATCCCTTAATAATAGTTGGAAAATAAATATCAGTCTATTATCAATGAGCACTTGGAAATAGTTAACTGAAGTGGAAAATCAGTTAACTATAGGAAATTCGAGTTCAAAGGTTGACTGGTGGGACATGCAAGTCGAATTAGTTGTAACTGAGTGATTCAAAGTTGTAACAGAGTTGGATGTGTAGTTATGTGAGTTGTGAAGTAGTTTAACTCAGTTAAGTGAGTTAAGCTCAGTTGTACTAGTTGTAAATGAACTTACACTAGTGAGAGATCAGTGAATTAATTATTAATTAATTCACAATCAGTGATCTCACATGAAACTGAAGATTTACGACTGTTAACTACATGCATCTCAGATCTAGTGGAGACCCAGTTGAGTAAACAGGTGAAAGGGATAGTTTGAATATCAATTGTGCCATTAGTGAGTGCACTCATGCAACCACACACACATTGGATGTGCCAATGAGGAATGTGCATCCTAGGAAAGAGGAATTTATTCATTGCAGGGATTTCCATTAGCAGGGATTGCACAGAGGAGGCAGGTTGTCTGGAAGGAGTAAATTGGCACATGAATTTGTCAATTTTTGTATGAAAGTGTGAGACGATTGTATATTGTACTGAGAGCTATTGAATTAGAGTTTTGTATGAGATTTTTTCATGATCCATGATATATACATAATATATTATAGTGGGGTTTTTAGCTTTATGCTTTCCCGGTAAAACATATGTGTTATGTGTGATGGATCTTTCTTCTTGATATTGCAATTGTCGATCGTGTTTTAAATTCCACAAGAATATTTGTAGAAGCAATTTTGTAGTTAATAGTGGAATATAATTGTTAGATGAGGAGAATCCAGGAAATACATAATTTGTATTAAAATTTCTACACGACCCCTAACTAACCGGTTGATGCTCTTATTTATAACATAAAATTAACTAAAAATAACAATTGAAGTGCAGTTAAGTAAAACAAAACTCGCCACATGGAGCTTTCTTCTATTAGTTTTCTAAGAGTCATCTCAGGATATCACTTAAGTGGGTGACTCTTCTTGTACTCCAACCACTTGATGAATAGATCCTCGCAGGTGTTGGCATACAAGAATCTGTGTTGTTCCATTGGGCCGAGTGAATCTCTCCTATCTCTACCACATGTGCTCAATACTTGACTATACTAACACTTAATTGTTGCAGCATAGCTTGAGATTTGATTAGATGCTCCATAAATTATCGCACTTGAACTAGCGCCATATTTGTCACCTTAGCTATTTCCTTGGCCCATGATGAGTCTTTTTCGGCGTGAGTCTTGACTATGTCACGCAAGTCAAAAAAGTCGTCGGGTGTGCCAAAATCGGGGAGGTTGATGTCTTTAATTACTTGATTGATCTTGATGAAAAATTTCTCTCACTTGGCCCATTTTTCTTAGATTTCCCGATGAGGTTATGGAGCCATTTTTTCCCAATACTTGGTCGATTTATTTGTGCGATCAAGGCTACTCTCTTTTAACATCCGAATGTCATGTTCTTCTATATCTCATCCCTATTGGACCGCACCAATATAGTCGACGCTCTCCATGGTTTGTTGCGCTTTCTCGTACCACCTCTCCATATATTTTCACGTCGTAAGTTCCATGAGGGTGTCTTTCTGGAGCTCGACTATCCTTACAATGAATAGGTGTCACTCATCCATAAAATTGTTGTAGGCCTCCTAGAATTCACTCCTTAGTAACACCGTGACCTGTGTGGTGTCCTGATAGTATTTCGCCAAGTGGCGCAAATGTTCCAATTCCTTCAGGGCAGTGACAAACTCCTCTTCATCTCTTTTATTTCTGTCTAGGGTGGAAACTGTGATTGACATCTCTGTGCCGATAAGTTCAGACATTTCAGCATGCTCTGTGTTGATCATGTTTTATTCCGTAGTAATGAGGACGGAGTGATCTAAAGTGATCCTCCTCTTATTGGTGGTTCTCTGGACAATAACCTTCCTTTTCTAGTCATAAGAGATGGCATGTATGTTGGCTACTTCATCCATGGGTTTGAGGATTTGTTGATCTCCCCAGGTGAGTGTATTCCCCAGACTCCCAATGGTATATACTTGTTCAAGTTTGGGTTCACAAACTTCCTCCCTATGTTCTAAAGGCCTGACTTCTATCTATCTATAATTGTGGTTTTGCGTATTGATTCAAATTGAGGCATCGAGGGTAGGCTTAGCACTTACTTTATCATCATCCGTTGAGACATCGATTTCTTGTTGTGGATCTCCTTCCTTTGGTTCGTCCGACTCTAGCTTGTCCTTCAGACTGTCCACTTGGGTTTCTGGTGCATTGGGAAGCTCAGTGTCTAGGACACTCTCAACTTCTCATTCGTTAAGTGGAAGCCCCTAAATTTGAGCGTCGAGAATAGGGGAAGATGTCTTCTCTGGTTCCTTTTCCTCTTCGATATGTATAGGGGTCACAAGGGATACTTCTGGGCTCTCATCATCATCATAGATTTTTATCAGTTCTCATAGGGGGTTTAGCGCACTTGTTCTCCTTGATTTTCCGAATGTATTTGGTTGAGTCAAAACACCTGTCGACTATTCGACCAGTGGCGTTGTAAATTCAAGGCCATCTAACTTGACAATTTCATCAACGTCTATCAGTTGAGGGCCGCTTGAGCCTATCTAGCTTTCATCTAGGTTATCATCAAGGAGCCTTATCATACTTATGAGGTCTGGCTCATATTGGAGCCAATGAATTATATGTTTCACATGTTCTATCATGATTAACCCCCTCTATCGCACATCCTGAGCCATGGGGGTACCTCTACCATGCACCGAGGCTACCAGGGGGGCTTCTGTTGCTTCTTCTTTTTCGACTGTTATCATTTATTCTCTCCTTGAGGGCCCCTTAAGTGGATTTTTCTAGGATCTTCACCTGTTCATCCAGGCTCATGGCTTTAAACCTAGTCATTTTGGGATTGTCCATACATGCCACAACTTCATCCCAATCCTCAGCATTTTCTGTGAAGACTTCATCTTCAAACTTGTTGTGGGAATATGGATAGCAAGATGATACTTGAGAAGCATGTTTCAAGACTAGACCCTTTGGGTCGTTCTTTCGGAATCAACTGGTCTGGAGTCAAAATTCTAATTGGCTCATCCCTTCCTGCTTGGCTTAAGTGGTCTCTTTCACTAGGTAGAGTCCTACATGGAATACATAAAGTATAAACACCTGCTACTTATCCTTGACTAGGGTGGCGTTGTAACCTTGCAAGATGGTTTGGTAGCATATCTCTCCCACTACAAGCCGGTCAGGGACATGTGCTGGTAGGAGGTGAGGTTCTCTAGTGGCCTCAAATACCCTAATTTAGGTATCGCGTTCATCCATATACCAGTGGCCAACCTTTGATATCACCTTTTTTGTCACAGTTGATAGTCTTGGACACTCTTTCTTGAGAAGAATAAAACAAATGTGTGCGATGAATTCATTGCAGATGAGGGAGTAGGATATTTTAAACTTTTTCTCCCATAAGACTCTGAAATATACATGAACCGGGAGCTCTGCGACATGCCATCTTAGGTTCATGCTAGTGAAGACGTTTCTGGCACACATGACATCCCGCAAGTATGATTCCATGTAGAAGGTTGGAGTGTCCCCTTCTTTCAGCGTCTGAGCCTGTTGCATGTAGATGCTCAAATTCTTGGAAATGATGGCTCCCCAGTTGAAGACACTCCTAAAAATAGCTATTGTTTACACTAGAGGCATCCACGCCTCCAAAAATCTGGAGCAGTCTTTCTCCCCATACAACCGACAGATGAGAGCCATTAGGAAGATGTATGGTTCTCTTAGGTTGGTCGTTTGGTACCAGTCGGAAGTCCAGTTCGTGTATTTCTTATATTCTCACCACCATGAGGCCATTACCTAGCTGGTGTCGTGGCACTCATATAATTTCATGACGAAATCAGTGTCCAGTCGCTCCTTCGGGTCTTTAAGCTTGTAATATTTTTGGACCTCCATCAGAAGGAACACTCCAACACACTTTCCATTGTCATCATTAATCAAACATTTTTGTGTGTCCATGTGGTCAATGAGCCACTTCAGGAGTTCTATGCAGGGGAACACTGGATTTCTTCTTGCTACCATGTGCAGTTACGATCTTCAGATATTCAAAAAACATTCATAGCTAAGCGCTCTCACATCTGGGTCACTGTCCGAGACGTATTCTGGGAATTCTTCCCCCCAATGTTGGAGTACCTACTTGGTCACGGTGCTTGCCTCTGTGTCTCCAAAGGCCGAAGGTTAATTGAAAACTTTATTTGTAGATGTTTTAATGACTGGTTCCGGTCTTGGAGCAAACTCTAAATATTTTGTGGCCCCCAAAGAAGAGCCTTCTCATACCTCTGGTTCTTTCAGCTTGGGCACCCTCAGTGATCGCCTAGTGGTTGGATTTCTTGAAGGCATTGTTCCTACAATCGAAATAAATATTTTAGATATGGCGTACAAAGAAACACAGGATAAGATATATAT
>JASDQU010012660.1:33563-54775 GCA_032191745.1 Picea mariana
GTACATACCTATAAAGCTTGCTAAACATGGTTATTTGTTAATCACGGGATCTTTGCAGCTTTCAAATCGCTCAATTCGCACCTCTGGATTCTTTGAACTCCTTTGCGTGAAAAATGATTTTTCTTACAATAGCTCAAGAGAATTTAAACCGAGGAAGAACTTACCTTGTCGTATCAACCATTTAATCCGTGTGATGATTGGAATTCAAACAAATATTTTGCCAAATATATACAACTTAAATTTATCATGTGTTGATGGAGAAGGCACCGAGGGTGATGTGTTCTATAGATAGTTTCAAACGGTTGTTTTGATTCGCACACAAAGTAGCAACTAATGAGAGATTTTGGAATTAATTAGTCCCTTAAATTCTCTGAATCTAAACGTATCTAGCGCTAACATGTCCCATTGTTTCACTTTCTTAGTGGGAGGATTGGGTATCAGAAATGTGCTATGGACATTTTCATTGATATCCTTCTATGAAAAACCTTTGACACTGATCGATTTCATCATATGGTGTTGACGTGGCAAAACTGGCTCGAAGGTGTGACTTGGATTTAGGGCACCAAGAATGACTCAGGGTAAAGTTGGGTCATACCTTTCTCCAATATGGAAAAGACACGTGGCTTTGAATACTGGTGAATTAAATCACGAGTATTAGTCGAAGTCGGTACTTTCTTCACATTTATGCATTCTAAACTAAAACTCGGATCGCCAATGCTGAAAAGGTATCGAGGATCGACAATCGGGGATAAACCTATCGCGTGTTTTTCTTTCAATTAGCTTCTTCAAAAAATTCCAATGCCGAAATTCTTCGGGAATCGGTAATCAGGTAAAACCCTTTAGCATGGTTGAAATGTCCATCATGGTTTGGTCTTCTCTGATTCTGACAAGTGCATCGGGTATCGGCTATTGGGGATATCGTTTCTTTCTTTCTTAATGTTTACTCACTTCACCTTTTACTGATGTCAAAGGGGATCAAGTATCGGCGATGTTCGTAGGTGATACTTTTCAGGAAACAAAATATTTCTTTCGCCGATGCAAGTGAATATCGGCGCTCGGCGACTGAGGTTTTTCGAGTGATTATTTTACACCTCTTAATTCCTTCCGATGCTGAATTTTGGAGCGCGTTGGGTGAAGGGTTTTGTTTGTTTGATTCCTTATTTAAGTGTTAGGCCTCTTTGATTCATGGGATTTTCATAAGTTATACAAACTTGAATAGCTAACAAAAGTCAAGAGAACAAGAAAGAAAAAACATTTTCTCAAAAGGAAATTGAATTCAGACAGCGCAAAAAATCAAGTGGTACCCAAAAAGTGAAAAATTGACATAAGCTTTTTAGGGTGTGTCGAGGGCTCAAAAAATGGTGACTTACTAGGCAAAACTAGAATCTTTGTTCCTCTCTCGAGCTTGGCTGATGCAAAAACTGATCAGGAACTTAATTGGTTTTCATCAGAGCTTCTTTTACCCTTGCATTCGAAATTTCCCCGGTTGATGTATCTGGGTTTGCTGGTGGGGTTTTTTTAACCTTTATTCCACCTTATTTTCATGTAACCTTGACTCATGCCCCCTTTTGACAAGATTCTAGTAGAGCACTCACTGTAACTAGGCCTTTTAGTTACCCGTATTCATTTTCTACGTTGTTTCTCCACTTCCACCGAGCATCCATAGCCCCGACAGAGTCACCCGGACATCACATACCTTGCTCTGTTGCCAGTGAGCATCCATATGCCTAACAGAGATATCTGTATACCCTCTCCTACTATGTGCTCATTAGATATATTTGAAATTTATTTCAGCAGAGTGCCCTGAGCGAGCGGGAGAGGAGGACTTCTGTTATTTGCAAAAAATGAGTTGGTTAAGGTGAAACTCACTAGCTCTGTCTCTAAGGTGCATGTAGTCCTTTCCATCTTACCATATTTCCCTTAAGGTTTTACCAGACCACTAAGAAGACACTTCTGCATTTCTCCAAAGTTGTTCATCTGTGCAGGCTGTATAGAGAACCCCTTGAAACAACCACAGGTTCCTCAATGTTTCTTGTGTTTGTATGTGATCGACGAGTTAGGAAGAGAGTTCGCTATGTCGCATGATTTGAGGTCAACCATTGTCTTGCTAAACAAAATATTTAAAAAGCTCATAATCACGATCGCAAGAGATAAAACAAAAAGTATAAATTAAAAAAGATAAATCAACGCATCAAAAATAAAAATTGATTTATTTATTATTATTAATTTTTTTTTAATGAAAATATTGTTTTAGGGCTTGGCCATTCATTGGGAGAGCGTTAGGCTCCCCCCTCATATTCTTCATTCGATATGTGCCAAACCCAATATTTGGGGCCACCTAAAAAGGTCCTAACCATAAATTCTAAAACTTAGAATGTTTTCCTTTAGGCTCATTTTCTCTGTCCATTTCAGGACTAAGTCTCCTACCTAAAACTTCTTCTCTTTAGCCTTATGATTATCAAACCACATTTTAACTATCTGCTGGTGAGCTATGAACTTTGATTTATCTTTCTCCCTTTCTTATTCTAGGATGAGCAGGGTGTTAATTCTTTGTTGTATGACTAATGAAGGTTGTCCTCTGGAATCCTGAGCAAGTTGAAGAGATGGAAGATAAATCTCGTTCAGGAGAATGGCTTCCTGTCAGTATACTAGAAAGTATGGGGAATTCCCTATAGCTTCCTTGGGTGTGACTCTATCAACCCATAAAGCATCATGAAGTGAATTATGCCAATATATATGGTTTCCTGCAACTGTTTTCTTTAATATTATTACTAAGTTCTTATTAGTCGATTCTCCCACTTCGTTTCCATGTGGATAATAGTTTGTGGAGTATTTAATTATGATTCCTTTTTCTAGAGAAAACTCCATTAATAGTGTGGAAGAAAAGTAAGTTGCATTATCAAAAACTAGGACAGAAGGGACACTCAATCTTGTGATTAGTTGTTGTTCTATGAATTGGATTACCACCTTCTCGTTTACATGAGTCGGTGGGATGGCCTCTACCCATTTCGTTAAATAATTGGTGGTGGTAAGTATGTGATTATGTTGTTTTGAATAACTTGTTGTAATTTCTCCTATGATATCTAACCCCCATTGCTCAAAAGGTCTAGAAATGACCACCAGTTAGAGCGGGACAACTGCTCTCTTCTCCCTCCCAGCACTTATTTGACAAGTTTTACAGTTTCTAGTGTATGTGTGAGCGTCTTTGAACAAAGTGGGCCAATAATAGCCAACTCTCAGTATCTTATGAGCGGTGGTGTTTCCTGAAAAATGTCCACCAATAGGGCCATCATGGAGCTCCTTTAGAACATTGTCTGCATCTTCATGTTCAAGACATATTAAAAGTACCCCATCATAATTAACCCAGAAGAGTGTCAAATTTATGAGCCGATATTGTGAGGATTTTAACCTAAGTGCTCTCCTTTCCCTAGGGTTTAGGTTTTCTAGGAAATTACCATGGTGAAGGAAAAAATTCAACTTCTCATACGAAGACTCTTGACCTGGGGAAATGTATGAGGCTTCACCACACCATAATTCCATTTCATTCTCCCACCTAGGGTATTCATTTACTTGGTCTTGAGCTTCGGCTGCCAGTTTACATAACCCTTGTCCTTTAACCAATTTAGCAGGTTTTATATCTAGATCAAATTCTTGGACTACTGCCATCCAGTTCCCTCTTCTTTCCCCCATATCCTGCTGAGTAAATAGGGACCGGACTGCGGGATGAGGCACGATTACTTTGGTATGGTTCTTGAGGATGTAAGATCTGAAATGTTTTACTGCCTTATAAACAGCATAAGAATGTTTATCTATAACATGATAATTTAGCTCAGCACCTTGGAGGTTAGTTCTCATGAATGATATTGAGGCTTCGTTTTTGTCATCATCCATTTGATTTAATACAACGGCTAACGATTGGTCGGAGATGAAAGTATAGAGGAAGAAATCTTTGTTGAAATTGGGACTTCACAGTAGTGGGGCTTGAGATATTGCCACTTTAATATTGATGAAATCCTTCTTTCGTTCATCACCCACTTAAACTCAGCATCCTTACGAATCATTTTTTGTACGGGTTTGATAGTTTTCGTGAAATCAAGGGTGAATTTCCTCACAAAATTGATTTTCTCGAAGAACGACTACATAGCCTTTTTGTTTTGAGGTAATGGAGGCTGAGCTATAGCCTTAATTCTTTCTAGGTCTATGTGAATGCTTGCTTGAGATGTAATGTGGCCTAACAACTTACCTTCCTCGACACTGAAAATAGTTTTCTTAGGGTTTAAGGATATGTCGTATTTCCTACACCTTTCAAAAATCTAGGTTAAGTGTTGGATATGATCTTCTTTGTTCTTTGAATACATAGTCACGTAGTCCAAATAGACTACTACACACTTGTTGATTAGTCCCCGAAATGTTATGTCCATGGACCTCTAGAAGGTCTCTCCTGCATTGATTAACCCAAAAGGCATGCATTTGTAAGCGAAGGTTCCCCACTTGGTTCGGAAAGTAGTTTTCAAGTGGTCTTCTTCTGAAACTAGAAATTGGTTGTAACCTGAGAAACTGTCTAGTAAGGAGAAAATTTCAGAGCCAGGCACGGTCTATAGGATTTTCCACATTGGTGGGACTGGATAGTTGTCTTTTTTTGAAGCTCTTTTGATTTTTCTAAAATCTACGCATAGGCGAATCTCCCCAGACTTTTTCCTTACAGGAACCAAATTTGATACCCATGCAAAGTGTCTAACCTAGAAGATAATTCTGGTATCTAACAGTTTCTTTAACTCCTGACACATGAGAGGCTCCAGGGATGGGTGGTAATTTCGAAGCTTTTGTTGGAAGGGTTTTACTTTAGGATTTAAAGGGATAGTGTGTTGAATGATATGGGTATCATACATTTTCATATCTTGGTAGGACCACACAAAGACATCTTGATATTGTCTGAAAAGTTTGAGGTGTGTCTTCCTTTCCTCTTTAGATATTGTCTTGCCGAGGTTTACATTTTTTGGGTTTTCCGAGGTTCTGAGATTTATAGTTTCATGCATGGGACAAGAACTACCGGTCTTCGTGTTTTTTGACCCCTTAAACCTTTCCTTTAGGTCAAACAGGTTTTCTAAATTGGCTATTCCCTTCGAAATTGTGTGAGAATTTGATTTGTCAGTTGGTTGATCTGTCCAAGGATCGGCCTCTATTGATTGTTCCTGGAATATTTCATCTTCAATAGCCAAATATTGGAAATTATATTGTTTAGTCATAAAGTTTATGATCTGTTCATCTCCTTCAAAGAACTTCCAATTAGAAATATTTTTGGGCACCGATGGTTTGTAGAGTACCTCCACAGTGAACTGGGAGGCTTCATAATCTTCTAGAGGTGACAACCCTTAAGCAGCGGTGGCCAGAGAATCAACAAGAATGTTCTTTTCTCTGGGGATTGTTGTAATGTTGAAAGCTTCAAATTGCTCTATTAGCCTATGCACTTCCTGTTGGTAATTTTTTAGGTGAGGGGAGTTTCAATTTATAGTATTCATAAATTTTCTAACGATGATTTTAGAATCTCCGAAAACCTTCAATTATTTGATGTTTAAGTCTATGGCTTTCTTTTTCCCCTCTACTAGAGATTCATACTTGACGGTATTGTTTGTGCATTCAAAATCAAGTATACAGGATAGAAAATGTCGTTTACCTTTTGTATTAATGAGGATGAACCCTTCCCAAGACCCTTCTTGTGATTTAGATCCATCAAAGTATAAGGTCCAAACTTGTGGGAAAAATCTATCAACTTCCTCTTTTTTCTTGCTTTCCCTTTTGCCTGTTGTTTGTTCTATGATTTCTAAAGCAGGTTCTTGGTAGAAATGGGTTTCCTCCGCCGTCATCAGCGATTCATCTTGAAAAATAATTTCAGAGTTTTGAGTAAGGGGAACATCAGATGAGAGAGGGGAGAAATTACCGAAATCAGAGTCACAAGAATAATTTCCTAGCACGGGAAAATATGTCGATGAAGGGTTCATTAAGGGTTTGTAAGTCGATGATAGTGTGTTTTAGATATCTTTCCCTATCAATCCTGATCATATTTGTGTGTCCCTTTAATGGTAACCAAAGGTGAGCCCAGTCTGTGCTAATTATATGTTTAACTTCTCAGACCAATCTCATCTTAATAATAATCCATAAGCTTATGGGATATCTACTACAATGATTTCAATCACTTGCACAAATTTAGGATGTGTCACTATTATGATCATTACATCTTTGAGTTCTCCCATGACCTTCACTTGGGTTCTTTCGAGTTTTATTACATGTTTATCTCTTTTTAGAGGAACTACGTTTAGTTTTTTGCAAATATATAGTGGCATAACATTAGAGGATTCTCCTGAATCGACCAAAAAGTTATGGAGGTTTCTGTTGAAGACTTCGAATGTTAAAAGGAACGGTGGGAGAAAAGGTTTTCCCTTCTTGTATTCAGAGCAGTCATTCACAGTTGGTTTATTCCCTAGATCTGTGGGAGTTGGATTTCTTCCCTGATCAGTGATTTTCATAGGATTTTATACTGATTTCAAAGATTGTAATAGGAAGTCCTTTTGCTGATGAATTCTACATCTGTCTATAACTGATATATTATCCTTCAACTTATTCAAATCCTCTACTATGTTGTAATCCATCTTGGGCGATTCACATGTATGGATGTTTATAAGGGTTCTTCGGGGAGCAAAAGGTGCTTTCGAGTGATCGGGAGATGGTCTCCCTCCCGAATTTGGGGTCGTAGTAAGGTCGTTTGAGATAGGTTGACCCCTACTTCATGTTTTCACACCCAAGACTTCTGCGGGTGGTTATTGAACCTCAAACAGGTCATCGGAAGGCATAGCTAGGTCAGGATTCCATATCAACATGGTTTTTTCTTCAGATGGATCAACCTCTTTTTGATCAACGATATTTATATTTGATCTACTTTATTGTTCAGTTAGGGAGACTTCATCTAGAAACCAATTGTCCATCAAGTTCATGGAATACACCCATTGGGGGCAGTCTCTTTCAGAGTGGTTCTCCTGATGATAGGTACATAAAGAGTCAGATGCTACATTACCCAGATCGATATTTAAGTTGGTTGGGGGAGGTTCAATTGCTTTGAAAGGAGGATTTATTTTAAAGAAAGTTTTATAGGGACTCTGGCCTTGGTCTCCCTCCCCTGCACTTCTCTTCATGTCTATGATTTCGTTTGATAGTTTTTTGACCATGCATTGTAGGTCCTCTATGTCCCCACTTCCCTTTTCAGAAGCTTGTTTTGTTTGTTTCCCAGGGGGTCTAATGAACAGGAGTCCTCTCCTAGGAGGAGGTTGACCTTCTTTCTTAACTAATGAGACCTAGCCTTCTTTGCATCCTTTCATTTGGAACTCTATCGTTTTGGATTCTTCAAAATTATCAGCTAGGGTTTGTTTGGAAACTCTCTTCACAAACATGGAAATAGAAGTTGGGAGGGCCTTAACGTATACTTTGATTTGCAACTCCTGAGTAGGTTTATCTTCAAGATGGAATTTATTTAAGATAGTTGTGAATATTTGATTGAAATATTTAACCTTTTCCTTTGAACTCATGGTGGCGGTGAACAATTCAGCCATCAAAGATCCTGTAGTGGTTTCTTATGCAAATTTGCTTAGAAAATCTTTTTGAAACTTCATCCAACTAGTTATGGACCCTACAGGTAAGTTAAAATACCATGTGGATGCTGAGTTCTCGAACATCTAGGGGAATAGCCCGCATACTACGTCTTCATGTTGGAAATTCATAAGTCTGATAGCTAGTATGAATTTCTTGATATGATCTTCAGGAAATCCTAAGGTTTCGGGGTCAAATTTAGGAAGTAACTTCTCTGGGTGTTGGGGAAGGTTATGTACTCATCCAAGGATGGCCAAAGATATCTCACCAACCAAGGTTGATTATTCTGAGGTGGGTTCCCCACTTCTTCATTATGGTCATGGTTATCTTCCATGTCTTCAGATCCCGGGTTAAACCCTTCTTCTTCCAAAAACTTGTCGGGATCGGAGAAGTTACTAGCCGAGGTTTCAAGGGTTCAATTTTAGTGAGGATGAATTCTATTAGTTCTTCTACTATGTGCACAAAAATCTGGTCAAGGTAATTGAACACTAGTCTGCTTACTTGTTTTATTCAAGGAAGTAATGGGGCTAAGGGCAGCGCACCGATCTGTTGGGCGTATGCTCTTGTGATTCTTCTAAATTGATTCAATTCCTCATGAGGAAGAGAATAAGGTATATCTAGGAACAAGAGTTCTTCCTCATGCTGGGGTCAATTACACATTTTAGGAGTACTTAGTGTGTGTGGGATGTCTTGGGAATGACTAGCCATGCATGTGGGTTGTTTTGAATCTATAGGCTGTGCGAGAGATTTTGTAAAAAATAGTGTCAACCATTCATTCTTCAGGCTCTCCTTCTAGCACCAATTCTATTGAGGGGCCTTAAATCCATTTAACTCAACATTAGGAACCAAACCCACGACTGAGGCCCAATTATAATCTGCAGCGTTCAATAGTGGAATGGTTCTCCGGATTTTGCAATCCGACCAAAATAGTCGATGGGCTTTATGTTTTCTTGTGAAGTGTTTCTCCTTTAGTTCAGACATTCTCTTTTTGTGTCTTCTCTTAGGTAGGACTGATATAATATAAATCCGGTATAAACCAACTAAGTGACAAAGTGGGAACAAACTTAACTACTGGAGAAGAGGTTGAGCTTGAGATAACCCTTTCACTCTAGCATGCAGATAGTGATCATCTACCACAGGCCTAGTACTAATACGTTAACTATGCGAGTATTCCAATTACTGACTGAGATACAAATTATCAGAAGAAAACATGCATGTGATAAACAATGGCAAGTAAAATAATTCACTCAACTCTAATCATCAATCACATAATAACACAATGATTTATTTTCATCATTAAAGAAAGAAATGTAAAACATTGCTTCAGATAACTTATCAATAGATTTAATAGCTCTTACTCGTTACTGCATCCATTCATGAGAAGAAATAAGAAATAATTCTTCTCCACATCCAATCATACATGCATTTCATGAAAAAAAAACTTTATCTCTGGTCCCAAAGGACTTCTCAATTAAAGGTAGCTCCGAAATAGTTCTTAACAAAACCAAAATGAGAGTTTCTTGCAACCACCATTGAACCCTAACTAACCAGTCGATGCTCTTATTTATAACATAAAATTAAATAAAAATAATAATTGAAGTGAATCTAAGTAAAACAAAACTCACCACATGGCGCTTTCTTCTATCAGTTTTCTAAGATTCATCTCAGGATATCACTTAAGTGGGTGACTCCTCTTATACTTCGACCACTTGATGAATATATCCTCGCAGGTATTGGCATACGGAAATCTGTGATGTTCCATTGGGGCCGAGTGAATCTCTCTTATCTCTACCGCATGTGCCCAATACTTGACTATACTGACACTTAACTATTGCAGCATAGCCAGAGCTTTGATTGGATGCTCCATAAAATGTTGCACCTGACCTGGTGCCATATCTATCACCTTAGCTATTTCCTCAGCCCGTGATGAGTCTTTTTCGATGTGAGTCTTGACTATGTTGCTCAAGTTGACAAAGACGTCATATGTGCCAAACTTGGGGAGGCTGATGTCTTTCATTACCTCATTGATCTTTATCCAGCTTCTCTCGCACTTGGCCCATTTTTCTAGGATTTCTCGATGAGGTTCTCGAGCCATTTTTTCCCAATACTCGATTGATTTCTTTATGCGATCAAGACTACTCTCTTTTAACACCTGAATTTCCTGTTCTTTTGTATCTCAACCCTCTTGGACCGCACCAATACAGTCAAACCTCTCCATGACTCGTTGTGCTTTCTCGTACCCCCTCTCCATATATTTTCACATCGCAAGTGCCATGAGGGTGTCTTCCTGGAGCTCGACTATCCTTGCAGTGAATAGGTGTCGCTCATCAGTAAATTTGTTGTAGGGCTCCTAGAATTTGTTCCTTAGGAACACCATGGCATGTGTGGTGTCCTGATAGTATTTCACTAAGTGGCACAAATGTTCCAATTCCTTCAGAGCAACGACCAACTCCTCTTCATCTCTTTTAACTCTATCTAGGGGGCATCTGTGATTTCCATCCCTGTGCTAATAAGTTCATACATTTTAACATGCTTTGTGTCAATCAAGTTTTCTTCTGTAGTGATGAGAATGGAGCGATATAAAGTGATCATCCTCTTCTTGGTGTTTCTCTGGACAATATCCTTCCTTTTCTCACCATAATCGATGGCATGTATGTCAGCTACTTCATCCACGGGTTTAGGGATTTGCTGATCTCCCTAGGTGAGTGTATTCCCAAGACTCCCAATGGTATATACTTGTTCAGGGTTGGGTTCTCAAACTTCCCCCCTGTGTTCTGAAGGCCCGAA
This sequence comes from Picea mariana, assembly GCA_032191745.1. Taxonomy (NCBI): domain Eukaryota; kingdom Viridiplantae; phylum Streptophyta; class Pinopsida; order Pinales; family Pinaceae; genus Picea; species Picea mariana. Next base: position 43,989 of record JASDQU010012660.1, read on the forward strand.
TTCTATTTGTCACTCATCGGGTTTTTCAGTACTGATTGAAATTGAGGCATCAAGGGTAGGCCCGGTACTTTCTTGATCATCGATCGTTGAGACATTGATTTCCTTCTATGGAGATCCTTCCTTTGGTTCGTCCAACCCTAGCTCGTCCTTCAGACTGTCCACTTGAGTTTCTAGTGTATTGGGAATCTTAGTGTCTAGGACACTCTTGACTTCTCGTTCGTTCAGTGGAAGCCCCTGAATTTGAGCATCGAGAATAGGGGAAGATGTCTTCTCTAGCTCCTTTTCCTCTTCGATATGTACAGGGGTCACAAGAGATACTTCTGGGCTCTCATCATCATCATAGATTTTTATCAGTTCGCTTCGGGGGTTTGGCACACTTGTTCTCCTTGATTTTCTGATTATCTATGGATGAGTCGAAACACGTGTCGTTGATCCATCCGGTGGCATTGTAAATTCAAGGTCAGCTAACCTGGTGATTTCAGCAATGTCTATTAGTTCAGGGCCGCTTCGGACTATTTGGCTTTCATATGGGTTATCATCAGGGAGCCTTGTCATACCTATGAGGTCTGGGTCATCTTGCATCCGATAAATTATCTACTACACCTTTTCTATCATGAGTAACCCCCTCTCCCATGTGTCCTAAGACATGGGGGTACCTCTACCTTTCACTGGGGCTACCAGGGGGGCTTCTGTTTCTTCTGTTGTTTCATCTGCTATCATTTCTTCTCTAGCCCTGAGGACCCCTTGAGTCGATTGTCCTAGGATCGTTTCTTGTTCATCCAGGCTCATGGATTTGAACCTAGTCATTTTGGGATTGACCATCCTTGCCACAACTTCATCCCAATCCTGGGCATTTTTTGTGAAGAATTCATCTTCAAACTTGTCGTGGGCGTATGGCCAGTAGGATGATACTTGAGAAGCATGTTTCAAGACTAGACCCTTTGGGTCATTCTTTCAGAATCGACTGGTCTGGAATCAAAATTATAATTGGCTCAGCCTTTCCTGCTTGGCTTGAGCGGTGTATTTCACTAGGTAGAAGTCTACATGGAATCCATAAAGTATAAACGCCCACTTCTTATCCTTGACCAGGGTGGCATTGTAACCTTGTAGGATGGTCTAGTAGCATATCTCTCCCACTACAATCCGATCAGGGACATGTGCTGGTAGGATATGAGGTGTTCTGGTGGCCCTGAATACCCTAATGTAGGTATCATGTTCATCCAGATACCATTGGCCGACCTTTGATATCACCTTTTTTTCCACAGCCGATAAACTCGGACACTCTTTCTTGAAAAGAATAAAATAAATGCGTGCAATGAATTCATCGTAGATGACGAAGTAGGATTTTTTGTACCTATTCTCCCATAAGACACTGAAATATACATGAACAGGGAGCTCTCTAACATGCCATCTTAGGTTTATGCTGGTGAAGACGTTTCTAGCACACATGACATCCAACAAGTATGATGCCATGTAGAAGGCTGGAGTCTCCCCTTCTTTCGGCGTCTAAGCATGTTGTGTGCATACGCTCGGCTTCTTGGAAATGATTGCTTCCTAGTTGAATCTGCTCTCGGAAATAACTACGATGTAAGATAGAGGCATCCATGCCTCCAAAAATCTGGAGCAGTCTTTCTCCCCATACAACCGACAGATGAGAGCCATTAGGAAGATGTATGGTTCTCTTAGGTTGGCCATTTGGTACCATCCGAAAGTCTGATTGGTGTATTTCTTATCTTCTCACCATGATGAGGCCGTTACCTGGATGGTGTTGTGGCACTCGTATAATTTCATGATGAAATCAATGTTTAGTCTCTCCTCCGAGTCTCTAAGCTTGTAATATTTTTGGACCTCCACTGGAAGGAACACTCTGACACACTCACCATTATCGTCATTAATCAAAAAAAATTGTGTGTCCGTGTGGTCAATGAGCCACTTTAGGATTTCTATGCAGGGGAACACTGGAGTTCTTCTTGCTACCATGTGTAGGTACAATATTAAGATATTCAAAAAAACTTCATCATCGAGCGCTCTCACATATGGGTCACTGTGCGGGACGTACTTCGAGAATTCTTCCCGACTGATCTTATTGAAGAGTTCCCCCCAATGTGGGAGTATCGACTTGGTCCTGGTGATTTACTCTATGTCTCCAAAGGCGAGAGGTTGAGTTAAAACCTTCTTTGTATATGTTTTAATGATTGATTCCAGTCTTGGAGAAAATTCTAACTGTTTTGCAGCCCTAGGAGAAGAGCCTTCTCCTACCTTTGGTTCTTTCAGCTTGGGCACCCTCGGTGATCGCCTAGTGGTTGGATTTCTTTAAGGCATTGTTCCTGCAATTTAAATAAATCTTTTAGAGATGATGTACAAAGAAACACATGATAAGATATATATATAAAGTGTAAGCATGAAAAATACACAGACTGGTACAAGCCTGTAAAGCTTGCTAAACCTGGTTATTTGTTAGTCACAGGATCTTTGTAGCTTTCGAATCGCTTGTTTCTCTCCTCTGGATGCTATGAACTGCTTTGCGTGCAGAATGGTTTTGTTTACAATATCTCGAGAGAATTTAAACCAAGGACGAATGTACCTTGTCATATCAACCATTTAATCCAAGTGATGAGTGGAATTCAAACAAATCTACTGCTGAATCTATGCAACTTAAATTCATCATGGATTGACGGCGGAGGGTGATGTGTTCTATCAGTAATTTCAAATGGTTATTTTGATTTGCACATGAAGTAGCAATTAATGAGAGATTTTGGAATTAATTAGTCCCTTAAATGTTGAATTTAAACGTATCTAGCGCTAACACGTCCCATCGTGTCGCCTTCTTAGTGGGCAGATCGAGGATCGACAATGTGCTATGGAATTTTTCGTTGATATCCTTCCGTGAAAAACCTCTGAGGCTGATCGATTTCATCATACGGTGCTAACGTGGAAAAACTAGCTTGGAGGTGTGACTTGGATTTAGGGGGCCAAGAATGACTCAAGCTAAAGCTGGGTCATGTGTTTCTCCAATCTGGAAAATACACATGGCACTGAAGACTAGTGACTTAAATCATGAGTTTTTGTCAGAGTCAGGACTTTCGTCACATTTGTGCGTTCTAAACTAAACCTGGGGTCACCAATGCTGAAAAGGTATCGGGGATCAGTGATCAGGGATAAACCTATCGCATCTTTTTCTTTCTATTAGCTTCTTCGAAAACTCTTAATGCTGAAATTCTTCGAGAATTGATGATCGGGGAAAACCCTTTATCATGGTCGAAATTTTCATCATGGTTCAGTATTCTCCGATTTCGACAAGCGCGTCGGGTATTGGCTATCAACGATATCGTTTCTTTCTTTCTTAACGTTTAATCCCTTCACCTTTTACCGATGCCGAAGGGGATCAGCTATCGGTGATGTCTGTAGGTGATACTTGTCATGCAACAAAAGATTCCTTTCATTGATGCTGGTGAATATCGGTACTCGACGACTAAGGTTTTCTGAGTGATTCTTTTACACCTCTTAATTCCTTTTGATGCTGAATTTTGGAGCGCGTCGGGTGAAGTGTTTTGGTTGTTTGATTACTTATTTAAGTGTTAAGACTCTTTGATTCATGGGGTTTTCATAATTTAGACAAAATTGAATAGCTAACGAGAGTCAAGAGAACAAGCAAGACAAAACATTTTCTCAAAAGGAAATTGAATTCAGACAATGCAAAAAATCAAGTGGTACCCAAAAAGTGAAAAATTGACATAGGATTTTTAGGGTGTGTTGAGGGATCAACAGATCCTATGGAATATTTCTTGATCATTTGATTGAGTACAATGGAAGGATAGAGTAAGCATGAATCACGAAGAAATGATAATCGTTGATATACTTCAGGAATATTCTCAATCGTTGATCAAGCATAGTGGAAGAATAGAGTAAACATGAGGTGTTAACCAACAACAAGTATCCACGGTCATTTTATGACTTATTCGATAGGTAAACCTCTGGAGGAATTGAACGACTTCATAGTTCTAGTAACCTGAAGTCCTGGAATCACAAATCATCGAAGTCCCGAAGTGAACGAGAACCATTCATCTCAACTAAATATTAAGTCATGACCGTTGATTTTTTATAACCTCCAGATAATCAAGGATCATCCAATCAACAAGAGATTAACTCCACACCATCATATCAATATCAAAAGAGAAAGAATTGACGAATGAGATTGAACATCCAGGATAAAGCCTCATATGTATTCTCTCTCAGTCACGAGTCAAATTCATATGGACATTATGAAGTTGTGTTGGGTTAAGTGCTAACTGGGATAACTCTTGGTTATAGTATGTGGTCACTTGGTGAATAAAAAGTGCCTTCGGGCTAGATTTCAGAACAAGATTTGCACCCTAAGCCATTATCCACAACATTTGGTCCTAACACAAAAGAGGGACATGAATCCAACACCGATCGATTGATAAGGTAAGGACCTTAAAGAACGACGCGCAAATGGAGATTAAGCTCATGGTTTCGAGCTCACGGTCACACAAATTTTGTATTGAAGGGAGTGCTTATTGATTAAGAATCAAATTCACAACAATTTGAGATCTGTAGACTAATGAACCGATACACAGTTACGATTAAAGAAGAGTTAAATCATGAGCATTATGAATAAATATTAAAAAGGCAAATTGATGTTATTTAAAGTTTAATATTATCATTTAAATGAAAGGGTAGAATGGTTCATTATCAAAATATGCAATGGTTCAAATTCACACTAGTTGGAAGACTATATAAACAAGAAAGAATGGTGAGAAGAAAGTTTCTCTACAGACTAGATCAGAAGATCAAAAGAAGAAGTAGAGTCCAAGAAGGAAAACTGAAGATACTTATGCAGTGAGGGTGGAAGGGAAGAGCAAGGAAGGATTCATATCCCTTACTAAGTAAAGTCTGTAAACAATGGAGTTGGTGCTTCCTAGGGTTGTTTCCCTAACATAAGGGAGTTGGTGCTTTCTAGGGTTGTTTCCCTAAAATAAGGGAGTTGGTGCTTCCTGGGGTTGGTGCCCTACAAACAAGGTAGTTGGTACTTCCTAGGGTTGGTGCCATGAAGAACGACATTTGTGTCTACAAGAGCTAGTTCTCTAAACAGGATTGGTTTCCTTCACAATCACATATTATTCTTTATAAACTTTGTAATTCTTGTTAAGTATAATTATATAATTGATTCTTAAATAAAATTCCATTGTTGATCTGCCATGATGATAAATATAATAATAAAGTAATAACTAATCGTTTAAAAAGGTAATACTAATTCACCCCCCCCCCTTCTCAGTATTTCCAACAATTGGTATCAGAGCCAAGTGCCTTTAGCATAGTCTAACAACTGGAAGGTAGATCCTAAAAGTAATGGATCAGCAAGGGGGAATGTCTTCCAACACAGCACCATTGTTTAAAGGAGATTATTATGCTCTCTAGAAAATAAGAATGAAAAGATATTGTATGGCTCTTGGTTTTGATGTTTAGCAATATGTAGAAAATGGGTACACTGCACCAGCTACTCCACCCACAGATACTGCAGGAAAGAAGTTTTGCAATGACAACTCAAGAGCAGTCAATGCCATTCTAGGAGGGTTAAGAAATCCTATATTTGCAAAGGTAATTCATTGTAAGTCAACTAAGGATATATGGGAAAAAATGGAGGTTATATATGAAGGAGACAACAAATTCAAGGAAGCAAAACTACAAACCTATGGAGCTCAGTTTGAAAATTTGAAGATGAAAGAAGAAGAGAACATTATTGAATATATTCATAGAGTATATGAGGTAGTTAACTCAATCAGAGAAGCTAGAGAAGAACTTAAAGACAAACCCATTGTACAAAATATCTTAATATCATTAGTTATAAGGTATGATGCTAAGATTTCAACAATTGAAGACAGGCCAGACCTTGACAAACTCACAGTAGATGAGCTCCATGGAATTCTTACAACATATGAGATGAGGCCAAGATAGGAAAAAACATCAAAAGGAGAAATAACCTTTAATGCCTATAAATAAAAGAATAATCAAGAACATATGTCTAATGAAGATCAGTCAGACATATCAGATGTAGAAGAGGCCAACTTTATAAGGAAACTCTAGAAAGGATCTGAAAAATATAAAGGAAACTTACGCTTCAAATGTTTCAGTTGTAGTAGAATCAAACACTTTGCTAACAAATGTCCCTCTCCTAAGAAAGAGTAAATTTATGATGAAATAACTTTCAAAGATCAGAAGAAGAGAAAAACCAAATATAAAAGGAAGATCTACAAGAAGAAGAAAACTTTATTTACCCAAGAAGACGGTAGCTCATCTGAAGAAAGTGAAGAAGAGGATCTAGATATTCTATTTATAGGAATGAAAACTCAATATGATAATCATTCAAAATATGGAGAAGGAGTGAACTTTGAGGAAGAATTTATCTGTACAATTGAAGAACTAATAAAATCTAAAAATCAAAACAAGTTACTAAGGGAACAACTTCTAAAGTATGAAGAAGTTATAAAATCAAGAGAAAAGGAGGTTTCCAAAACCATTAGTGATTTAGAAAAATCAATTATTGAGTTAAAAACCCAACTCCAAGAAACCAAAAGAAAATAAGAAATATTGAATAAGGAACAATGAAAAACAACAAACATGTAAGATATTGGAAGATGAAATAATTCAACTAAAAGGGAAACTAGAAAAAGAAGGCATTCAGTCTAAGTTTGAAAACAACTCAAAAATCTTGAACAATGTTCTTAGAAATCAAATATCATCAAATGATAAGACAAGACTAGGATGTGATCCCTCTACAAAATAGAAGAATGAAAAAAAACCAATCAATTATGCAAATTTTCTTAAAAAGTCCTTAAGAAGAGAAGAAAATGAGGCAAGGGCAATACCATTGAAGATTGTCCCAAATAAACAAAAATTTTCACTCCCTACTAAAGAAAAAGATGACAAAAAGAATAGAATCATCAGAAGAAATCCCTCTAACAAAAATAATATATTTTCCTTCGATATTGTTATTCCTGCAATAATTTTTGACATAAAGCAGTAAATTGTAAAGATTATAGAAAGTACAATCCAAGAAATGTTCAAATATATGAAAACAATAAGAATAATCCATAAAGAAAAAATTATAACTCATTCTCTCCCTTACAATACTTCAATATTGAATGCCAAAAATGGAACAATTATGGTCATAAAGCTAGTGAGTGTAGATTTCCAAAGTATTCCATGAAGGAAAGTATCTCCAGCATTAAGGAAAATTATAAGAAGATATCGAGAAGAAAATCTAAAGTACAAAGGAAGAAAAATGATGAAGATATATTACCTGAAATTGATAAAATTGACAATAAGAGAATGATGGGTGAAGTGTTTGATAAGGTATATGAAAATCAGATCTATGCATATAAAGTGGATCAAGCTGAAGAAAAGAAAACTCCTAAAGAAAAATGTGACACAATTGCATAACTTGATAATGTCCTGGAAATAAATTATCCATTACCCAACAAAATGAAAAAAGAAAATTCTCAAGAAAAGGATAAAAAAGTTTTTGTTGCACAAAACATTGATGATGATGATGAACTTTCAAGAGGATATCAACTAGAAGAATTGTGCGATGATGATATTGGAAATTTTAAAACATTATTTTGATGATCTACTAAAGCTCCCCCTCAACAAAAATATAAACAAAAGAAGGGAAGGAGGATTTAGGAAATACTTAAGATTGTTCTTGTTGATACCCCTATGAGTATTGAAGCACATAAGTTTTCATCTGCCAAGGAACAATGTTTGTTAAATGTATTCTCTCAGTGAAGTTATGTGAATGGTTTCTGAGGTAGATCTGTATTGGTACATGGCTGGTACATATGTGAGCTCCATTGATATATCTTATGATAAAGGCATATCATGGGTGATGTGACACTTGTTTAAAGCACATTGTTGGTACATTGATAAAGGCACTTGTTTATGGTCCTCATATATTCTTGGTTCACTTTTGGCACATATTCTTGACATATATTTTTCTTCATGGTTGATGCATGAGATAGTGTGTATGATTGGCATAAAGTTTATGTATGGTGTGGCATGAGTTTATATGGTAGATGCATAGACAGGTCCAAGGATCATTATAGCAAGAGAATATCATTCTTGAGAAGTTAAACTATGTTTAAGTAGTGCAGTAGTATATTGAAGAGGAAGAAGATTGCAGTGGTAGCATATTTTTCATCTTGTAGAGAAGATAGAGGGAGACATACCCACGGGGGGAGTTATTCTTATTCCCATGATTGGTTGCAACAACATGATTCTATATGGAGAGATGATTGGCAGCCATGCCACCATCATTTCCTCATAGTGATATCCCTTTTCCAAAGGGAGAGAGATCCACGGACAACGAGAGAATGACCTCATGGGGAGTGTCACCCTAAAGAGATAAAGGAAACATCCCTTTTTTTCATTGATGTCAAAGGGGGATAAAAAGAAATAAAACAAATTCAATTCCCAAATTTAAAGATGAGATCAGTGGTAGGGGGAGAAAAGGTACAAACTCATTTGTTTTAACAGATATTTTTTCCTCAATGCCAAAGGGAGAGTTTGTTGGCATTATTGATTGTGTATTGTCATTGATGGAAACATGAGTTAAACATGTATAGTAATCAAAGAAAAAGGAAGATCACCTTAGGGAAAAATAAATTCGTGATCATTGTTGATCACGATAGGATCAACAAATGATCCTATGTTCCTAAAGCTCAGGAGAGGTAATGGGGATATTCTACAAAGAATACACACACACAATTAAAGCATGGAAAGGATGAAGGAAAGGTCAAAAGGGAGAGTGCATTATAGAAGTGCTATCGAGATTGAAATCTCCATAGTAAACTCCAAAATAATCAAGGAAGAATCATGTACGTTGATGTAGTTCTCGGGACACTCCTGGATCATCAGATTGTGTAGAAGCCAAATCATTGTTCATTCTCAGTTTAGGACAATCCAGGATCATTTGATCGACGTGAATTCAGAGGTTGGGAAGGATTAAATCTAAACTGTCATATTTGAAGAAGTAGCAATATGGACCATTGGATTAAGTAGTGGAAAAAATAACTTTGACACTTCGCCACCTTGCCACTTTGGTGAAAATTGGAAACAAGGTAGGATCATGAAGTCACAAAATCCCACCAGTTGTTATATCAAGGAGGGACTTTGGGTGAATTTTCAACCATCCTATTGAGTTTAGTGGAAGGACATATTAAGCCACAAATATCCCAGAGTAAACGAACACAAATAGACCGCGATCTAAGATCCCAATGGGTGAGATCTCAACCATTGGATCAACCAGTCAATTCTAAAATTGACCACTTCATTAAAAAGAAGCCTGAATCATGTAGGAATACCCGAAGGCTGAAGCCCCAAAGTAACGAACTTCCGTTGACCGTTGGATCAGAGGAAGAGTTGAAAAATCCCATCAATTGTTGATAAAGTGTAGTGGAAGGATAGGATAAGTGGGGCCAAAGGAACAAATGCCCAAAGTAAACAGAGGTCATCAAATCAAGACAAGGAAAGATAAAATGGTGGAAAAACATATTCGTCATTTCGGCGATGATTGAAGGTTGATATAAAAGTAAAAAATTATCGAAGCCACAAAGTGCAAAGACATGATCACGAAATCCCGCAATCCATCTAATATAATAGGAAGATAAAAATAAGACATGTGACACAATAGTAGGTCCACATCAGTAGGATCACATCAACAAGGACACGTAGTCCAATAACATGGTGACAAGTGTCAAAAAGCATATGGCACATAAGGTCTATGCAAGTCACAAATCCGGATGACATGTGGCACACACACTATGGGTCCACATCATCATTGGTGATGTTAGTATGCCATGTCACTTCGAGATTACAACCTCTGGGGATGTTCAGCTTCTCCTACTAGAAAAAATACTCGAAGCATCGAAAGTCAAAGTCATGAATTAATGTTTGGACATTGATCTAAGATCCTCCAGAATATTTCTTGATCGTCCGATCGAGTATAGTTGAAGGATAGAGTAAGCGTGAATCATGAAGTAACACTAACTGTTGATCTACTTTGGGAACATTCTTGACCGATCAAGCATAGTGGAGGAATAGAATAAACATGAGGTCACCATCATTTAATGACTTATTCAATAGGTAAACCTCTGGAGGAATTGAAATAATTCAGAGTTCTAGTAACCTGAAGTCCCAAAGTCATGAATTGTCAAAGTCCCAAAGTGAACGAGAACCCTTAATCTCAACTAAATATTAAGTCATGATCGTCGATTTGTTTTATCCTCCAGGTAATCAAGAATCATCTATTCAACAAGAGATTAACTCCACACCATTAGATCAAGATCAAAAGAGAAATAATTGACAAATGAGATTGAACTTCCATGATAAATCCCCATATGCATTCACTCTCGGTCACAGGTGAAAGTCATATGGATGTTATGAAGTTGTTGGGGTAGGTCTACTTTAGAAGAAAGATATATTTTGGGCTCAAGCCTAATTTTGGAAGAGAAGGTCTATTTTTGGAAGAGTGCGCCTTAGGAGGATGGAAAGTAGAATGCAAAAAAAAGTAGGAAAAAGAAATGTGGAACACATGCAGATAGGCCTAACCATGCTAGGGTTAGTGTCTTTGACAAATATTGTAATGAATATAATCCTATAGAGAAATATAAATAAGGACCTAGGAGTTCTGGGTTGAAGTCGATCAATTGATTATTGAGAGTTACTTGGTTATTATTGGATGTTGTTATGGTTCTTGTAGTATACTCGAA